>PVJO010031513.1:0-14244 GCA_004026905.1 Hystrix cristata
CAGAGCTCAGTCCTGAGAGGTATCTCACATCAGCACAGCAAAATCTGCAGACTTCCGCCAGCAGCCAAAACAGCCACTAAATGGCAAGCGGGGAAGCGGGTCCCACCTCCACGCTCTCTGGCTCCATCAATCTGCAAATAATTTCCTGTAATTTTAAACTTATCTTCTTAAGCTTAACATTCTTCAAAGAAAAAAGAAACTCAAAGACAACACAGATGACATTTACTAGTAAAATATAATTTCTCTTCATCCATTGCCATTTTGGCAACATTATAAATTTGCCAAGTAATGTGTAAAGAATGAACAGAGCAGCGGGATCCACAAACCTCTCAGAGCAACAGTTCATGCCTGCATCTTTTCCCAGGATGAAGTCGTTTTTGAAATAAGATCTCATCCCCTCCCAGTCTTCAATGACTATTCATTCATCACCTACTGTAATTAATGAGAATCTGCTATCTACTCTTCTCCACCCTCAACATTGGGATATCACCACCAAATCGTAACAGTTAACACTCCCCAAGCTATTTTCTTCATTTTCTTCCCCTCCCTGAGCCCAGTCCCCAGACGTCTTCTGCAGTGCCCTCCACTTTGAAGTAAAGGCACGCCCACTGCAATCTCCGGGTGACAGAGAAGCATACTTCAAGAAGAGAACCCGGGCAGGTGGCTGGTTTGAAGGATCATCCCAAGAGGCAAAAGGGTGGAGTTGGAAAAAGCCAGGAAAGGAAGAAGCGAATATGAATGGTTGATCTTATTGCTATCACCCAGAACTGCCCCGCATGCGCCTCAGGGTGTGCTCCAAAGGACAGCAGGCTGGGACGTCAGTCCCAAGAAAGGGACCGTCTCCCATTCCTTCCTGGGTGACGTTACCCCACACCCTGAGGTCATGCACTTTCACATTTTTCTGGCTTACTTTTGTGGTGACACTTTTCCAAAGCCTCGACGCAGAAACACAGTAGACCCTTGAAGCCGGGTGCCAACTATGTGCTGGTGAATTGTTCATCACAGTGGCCCCGGAAATCACCAGCTGCCAAAGTGGCGCAGAGCCAGCCACTGCCCGTCCAAACTGCTGGGCAAGTCATTAAACCTGCATCCCCTCATGCTTTCCTTCAGATTCCGTCCTCTTCTGCCCCCTCTTCTGAGTTGCCAGGTCTAACTTGGGCTTACCTGCTGTTCTCTATTACTTTCACTCTCTATGCCTTAAGTGATCTCACCATGTCTGGCCCCCAGTTTCTTCCTGCCCTATCTTTCTGTCCATCCCTTCCCCATCTTTCTGGTCTTCCTGTCCCCAAAGCTGTTTTTCTGCAGTACTAATCAGTATCTCAGAGGCTCCCCGTTGTTAACATCAGAGATGACAAATAGGAGAACCAACTCTTTGAAACTGGAAACTGCTCCTTGGAAGTGTCATGTTGAAAAGGTTCTAAGGCCATGCCTGGGCTCAGGGAAAAAGGGAGCTAATTCAGCCAGCCGGATAGAGAAGGGGAGGGCAGCCCTGTGCCAGGGAGCTGCCGACCCAGTCCAGGTACGTCAGCCTCCTTCATGGCACCCGGCGACTGTCGGCCTCGGCCTCCGCCTCTTCTGTGTGGGCTCCTACTGCTGGCTTGGAAGGTGCTTGGCGGTGGAGCTGTGTATTGTTTTCTGAACTGACCTGGCCCTTCTCTATCTCCAAGGCTTTGCCCTTGCTCTTTCTTCTTGCACCAATCCCCAGGATCTTTTTCCACCGGACTCAAACTCCACCAGTCCTCAGTGGCCAAATCAAAATGTACCTCACTGAGAAGCTATGTTCTCTCCAAGGAATATCAATCCCTGTCATTCTAGTTCCTGTGACTGTATATGGCTTTCTACTTAATTTTTATCACATCATAGTTCTTTAGGTTGTAATGTTTTTACATGGACTTTTTCCTCCCTTGTCTGCTACCAATGAAGGAAAGAAATGAATGCATATTGCACATATGTAATTCTCAACAGTGAATTCTCTGGTGACATGTAGAGTGATAATGCGGTTTCAAGGTGAAGCCACCTATGTCCTGGAATGCAAATATCTGATCCACAGTCCCTTAGGCTAGAAGGAAAACTGGCCACGGGCAGAGTCAGACGAAAGGCGGAGGCACCTTCAGCTCCCACAGGATGCACGGTGAGGAAATGTTGGCTGTTCCTTGCTTAGAACACAAAGCAGCAGGGAGAAATAGACACCAGTGATAAAATAATCACCTAACACTTCAGAAAACAGAGCAGAAGATAGGAAATAGGATTATAAGCTCAAAACCAGTAAATGAAAAAATAGATCCAAAAAAGTATGGTTAGTCTATTGGAAGAAAGGAAAGGAGGAAGACAAGTAGCAGAAAGAGAAAACAAGGTAAAATGAAGAAAAAATAAGGTGGAAGAAAGGTTAAAATTTATTATGGATCACAATAAATGCACATGGGTTAGGTTTATCTATTTATCTATATCCAAAAATAACCTGGCTTTGTACTGTTTACAAGACCCACAGAAGACAAAATGACACTAAAGGGAAGTGAGAGGAGAGGTAAGGATGTCACAGTTGCACTAAGAAGCAGACAAACAAAAACGCAATCATCCTCCCAAAGAAAGACTTCTGATGTCAGCAATACCTGTACCCATCAAAACAGCATTTAATGTTGGGCTGTTTTTACACAGCCATTTAAACAAATGACTTACAACTGTATGCAGCCATAAGGATAGATCCGCAAAATAATGTTTAGTGAATTAAACAAGTTATATAACAAATGAAACTCGCCAGGATTCATGTATAATTTTAAAATATACACAAAGCAAGACTTGAGGGCTGCATCCCAGTTTAGAGGGGGGAATAGTTTGAAAAGGGATCCCCAGTAAAGAGGACTTCTATTTTCTCCAGGCTTTTCACCATTTTTAAGGCGAGGACAACGGTACATTTGTAATTTTTTTTAACATATATTCACCGGGGACATTGAGCACTAATAAAACAAAATATTAATAGTGCTTAAATGTCAGTAGTGAGAAGAAGCGTGTCTTGAAAGAAAAGAGGAGGAGAGGGAGAGGGAGAGATGGGGAAATGAGAGAAGTAGATGATCTGTCCAGCAATGATAATTTACAATCACAAAGCCCTCGAAGTCATAAGAACCTGAACATGGAAAGTCAGGGAGACCTTGGAAGGGGAACAGCTGGCCACGGAAGCAATCTTTTCCAACGTCTCTCTCATGGCTTGTCTAAAGCAACCAGTGCTTACGGTACTCATTAAATGATGCCAACATTTTTTAGTCGTTTAAAATTTTCCTAATGTTCTTCTCCATGAAAACCATGTACTTAATTAAAAGAAACTTCAACATTTTGAGTTGCAATATACTGTCGCTTTTCATTTCAAAGAGCTGGGGAGAATGACATTTCCCAAGGCTGGCAGCAATGTGAAGGCCCTTTTCCATCTAATTACATTGCCCACACTTGCAGCTCCTGGCTTAATGGCTGCTGCACGTGAACAAGAAGGTCTTGGTCAAGTGCAGAGTGGCATAGTAAAGCAAGCGCTGCAGCATTTTACTGCTGCGGGTAACTTTACTTAGAAGATGCATTTGCAATGAGACTTGTGTAAGTGTTCATGACCATGTGAGTAAGTAAAACTGAGAAGGGGGCTATAGCTGTTCCATCTTCAGTATTAGAAGCACTTTGCTGTGTTCTAACTTAGCTGGAATATTCTTTTGGCTTAGAAATCATCAGCTGGCTCCACCTAAGGAAAAGCATCAGGGTCCTTGGGTGATGCACACGTGCCGAACAGCTCCTCACATCACTCTTCCTTCTGCACTCACGGATGACTCCATTTTGTGGCGCAAGAGATTTGAATCAGGCAGCCAGACCGCCGAGCAGCTGCCGCCTCTGCTCCGCCTCCAGCCACTCCAGGAGGGGCTGTGGGTGGAGTGTGCATGCACACCGACGCAAGTCATTTCGGACAAAAGCTTTGTCGCTTAAGGTTAAAGCTTCCATCCACAACATGAGCCTGTGAAGGTGGATTTGCTTCATGGTTTCTAAAACCAACACTGAAATGACAAAACAGCCAAAACGACAATGAAGAAGTATGAAATAGAGAAAAATCTGCAGTATAAGAATAGGTCAGAATTATCAGTAGACAAGATCTGTTGATGAATATCTGGAATACAGAAAGCAGGTGGATTGTGAAGAGGCCTTGGTCAAAACAGAGAGGAAACTGAGGAAAGTAAAATCCATTTCCCTGGTTGAATGTCATAAGAATTCTAAGCTCTGGGTTGAAGAGCGAAACTGTCAGGCACAATCAGGCATGAATGTCAAGTCTGCGTCATGGAGCATCCTCCAGTCCTTTCCCACCTCCGCGTGTTCAGGGTAACAGGCAGCAGCAGTATTTATCCACGGGTCCCGGAGAAACGCTGTATGTGGGCTGTCCAGTAGCAAGACTGTTCTCTTTTGGCAGATGGTGGTCACCCTACCACTTCTGCCCTGGTGTGGCCCCATGTGAAGTCTGGCGGGAGGCTGTGCCCATCCGTGGCACACAGTCAGAAGAAGCCTGCACCTGTGGGCTGCGGAAAGCCGACCACACCTCACCGTACAAATCAGCACAAACTGCTGCTGTCAGTCAGCTGAGCTCCCATGTTCCAAACACAGATGAGCCACCAAGACAGCAGAGGAAGCCAAGGGCAAGCAGGGAGAAGACTGTGGATAGAGACACACGACACGGGTCCCGAGGACACAGCATTCAGGAAATGTGGGAGAGGATTTCAATAAATTTCTCTCGAGCTGAAGAAAGAAATTAATCTTTTAACTGAAAGGTACATGCTATACCAAAAAATGAAAGGGAAAAGTTCCACATTTATATTTACCCAACTACCATTAAACCAGTGACGCAGTCTACAGAGTGAGGGAAATGGAAGCAGGCAATATGGAAAGGAAGCCCCAGTTCCTCTTTTCTACTCAGCTGCAGGAAATCTTCCACCGGCCATCTAAGTATCCACAGAGACAATTCCACTTTGGAACACAGAAAACAAGGCTTTTATTAATTTCACCTATACTATTTGAAGTATAAATGGTTAGGGATTTTTACATCTGGGTCTTTGTTTATGTCTAGAGAACAGATTTTAAAATGTCAAGGTGCTCATGAAGAAACAGAGGAGCAGAGACCGTGGTACAGGAGAACACAACCAGAGACCCTGAGGGCCACCCCATCGCCAGCCCCACTTGAAGGTGAATTAGTGCCTCCGCTAGTGACTGTGGCCGCCGTGCAAGCCACTGACTGTCCACTCCCAATCCCTGTATTCAGAGTCTGTCTGACCCCTCTCAGATCCTTGTCCAACAACCAAGGACTGTTGTCTGCCCCAGGAAGAGGCCTGAACATAGTAGCCGAGGGGGCAGCCTTGTCTCTGACCCTCTGACCAATGTGTAGACAGAGGAAGCAGATAATCCTTCCTCAATTAAGTTAGGTATGGATGGAGGCAGGAGAGGGGTAAAATCTGCAGCTTCAATCATGAACAGTATAATTATTTCCCTGAGCCTCTGGAGGAGAAAACACTGAACCTTACTACCAAATCTCTACAGCCTCCCCAAACCTACTTTATATCCCTCTATATGATGTAGATATATACTATCTCTTGTGTGTGTGTGTATGTGTATTTGTGCAAAAATATTTACCTTTGGTTCTTTACAAGTCTGGTATGTAAAACTGGAATGATGGGGTCAGATGATATGAATATTTAAAAGCACCTAACAACTGTGCCTAATTACTTCCTGTGCCGGTTTACGCTTCCACTGCCAGTATACGAGTTTTCTTTCTCCAGGAAATGCTATTTTTATTGCCAGTTATTTTCTGAAGCTGCATACGAGGACAGAGAATGTTGGATTCTATTCTACCTCTGCTTCGTAGTTGTCGAGCGTCTTGGGAAGAGTCCCCTCATCTCCTCAGACTCAGCACCTCACCCAAAAATGAAGTGCAGTTGGATCAGTGGTCCACAAAGCGCATTCTGCAGATCATCAACAGTACCCGGATATGGTAGAGGTGGAGAGCAGCGCCCCGTCTCAAGCTACTGGGTCAGAAAGGCTGAGATTGGGCTCATCGATCTGTATTTGAACAAGCCCTCAAGGGAATACTGGCACAGCTCAAAGTTGAGAAGAACTGTATCAGACAATCTCCAAGCTCTGTCCTGCCTCTCACAGCCTCAATCTATTGTTTTGAAAAAGATAAGCTCTAAAAGGTTCACCATCACTGCTATAGGTTGTTACAACCTTTCTGACCTTTGGCACAGCGCCCACCCCAAACTGTCCATAGACACTTGGACATCTGGCTTGCACAGCTGGGATTGGGCCGAAGACATACAAAGCTTGAGCTGTCCTAGGGTCCTTTTTGCAGTTGTAAAGGCTGCTTCCACTTCAGGGCACCAGTCCCAAAGGCCACCTTTCTTTGTTAGCCTGTAGAATGTGTAACACGTGGGCCGGATGATTCCTACCTTCCTCAGCTCCTGGGTCATCCCACTGATTTCATCATGTCTGTCTGGCAGGTGGTACTGCGCCACAGCCATGACCTTCAGGACACTGGCGATGTCAAAGGCAATGTCTGCTTTGTGTGGCTTCTACCACCTCCTTCACAATGCACACTTGCAGGTAGAGTCCCCCATGGTAGTCTGGAGCCACAGTCCCTGGAGTATGCCACTCCTAAGGTGCACTCTGGTATTGGAGACACATGTATTTCACATCCCTTAAGGGGCAGGCAACCTATTTCCAAATGTACAGAGGTTGCTACTACCTTGGTGTTGTGACCGCCCCCTATAGTCATCTGCACACTAAGCGGGGCCCTGGAACTTCTCTGGGTTGCTGACCAACAGGGTGCATTCAGCCTCAGTGTCTACTAGAGCCAGAGCCCTTTGGACATTAGTCTGGGACTGGTGGACTATTAGTTGACATAAGGTCTCTGGTCCCTGTTTTATCTCCATCGGACAAGCAGCTCGACCTTGGCTGGCCATCATAGAGGCCTCTTCATTAATCTACAGGGAACCAGATGCCCATGAGTGACCTGAAGGAGGACGGGGAGTTCTGGAGGACCATGTCCCTCATGCCTGCAGTGAACCGTTCATCACCTGGGCCCTGGTGTGAAGGTTAAACATAGCCTGCCACATACCTAACTCCCAAGGACCCATATATGCAAGATCAGCAAACAACCGCCACTTGCTCTCTGTTTTGGGTACATCCCCACATTGGCCATAACATATGAATGTCTATCATAAGCCCATGAGCATGGAGCGAGTTCCCTGTCCATACTGCTGCGTTGTACAACTGTTGTCTAAGGGAGGTGTCTCAGTTACCTTCTCATTGATGGGAAAAAAATACCCGGCACCCGCAAGTTAAAGGAGGAAAAGTTTATTTTAGCTTACATTTGGTAGAAGTTTCAGTGTATAAGTGACTGTCTCCAAGGCAGGGCAGCAGGGTGGAGAGACAGAACAGCGGAAAAACAGTCCATGGCAGGGAAGACAGAAAATATCAAGACTTCCTTCTTCTCTCTTTTTAATCCATTCAGGCCTAGATGAAAAGCCTGAGCCTGGACATCTCG
The DNA here is from genome assembly GCA_004026905.1 of Hystrix cristata. NCBI lineage: Eukaryota > Metazoa > Chordata > Mammalia > Rodentia > Hystricidae > Hystrix > Hystrix cristata. Next base: position 7,553 of record PVJO010031513.1, read on the forward strand.
GGTGCCCTGACCACACAGTAATATAAGCTTTAAATAAGGAGCTACATGTAAGCTAACCCCAATGACTGGCATACAATGTTTTTGTTTTCTTTATCAGTGCATATTAATTACACAGACTAGTGGGTTTTGTTTTGGCATATTCCTAGGTACCTATAACAAACTTTGATCATTTCTCCTCTTGTTATCCTTCTCCCTCTCCTCCCTCCTCCCCCAAACTCCTTCCTTCCCTTTAACAGTCCCCTTTCTTACAGTGTTTAATGAATGCAAGCTATCCCCTGTTACTAATAGACACCCCAGCCCAGCTAACTTCATGTACATAAAAGCGGCACTTGTCACTTCAACGTCCTCTAAGAAGTACGTAATACTAAGAGCTGGAGGAACGGCTGTGGTGTGAATCAAAATGGTCGGAAGCAGAGGGAGTGAAGAAACACGGGTGATCATGGACTGGTGGGCAGCTGCAACTGCAGGAAATGTGCGGCATCTTTGTGAGACAGCCCATTCTTTCTAGGTAACAATACATTCTTTCTCGGGAACAGTATATTCTTTCTCAGTAACAATATGTTCTTTCTCTGTAACAGACACATGCCACCCTTCTCTTCTGTAGGATAGAGAGTAGTCAGAGCTTTCTCCCCATAGTGTAAATTCTGAGCTCTTCTCATTCATTCTCTGGCAACTCTGTGACCTCTTCTTGGTTTTTGGTGAGGGGCCTGGCGCGCCAGCATCACAAGTCTATTCGTTATCATACCGGTATTATCAGAGACCTTCAGGACCTTTGGGATTGAAGTGTAGACTGTGGTCACTGCGCTATGCGGGATGGTTCCTGCACGTGACAGTATAGCTTCAAATCACAAAATAATTTCTTTCAAGCTCAGGTAGCTTCTTTCCCTCTCAACATAGCCCTGTGCTAGTTCTTAGAAATGTTGGCCTTCATCCTCTATACCATCTGACTTCCCTGTTTGTTTTTGTGTTCAACTTGACATGATGCATTACTGCATTTCTGCGAACCACTAACATCTCCGTGTTACTTTAATTCTCACAGTTGAAATGGGACATGTTTCGGCATTTTTTTTTCCAGTTTCTGAAGCAATTTTCCTGAGGATTTGGAAAAACATAAATTTCCTAAGAGCTGCCAGAAAGAACGACTGCTTATGGAGATACTAATTGCTCAAATTTGAAATGCTATTCTGGAGAGAGGTGCTTGTTGTAAGCACCCAAACATACAAAATTGCTCTATTTTTAAAAAAAATTTTGCCACATGCCCATTTTTGTCATTATAGAAACCTGTACGACAAATGTCCTAGTCCTTGAAAATGTGGTCTCTAAAGTTCTGATAGCTCATTGTGGGGCGAGTCTTTTTGTTCACAAGGTGGGTGGCCCAGTGAGGTGGTTTCTCTGACACAATCAATCGTTTTCACAAAGTTCTATATTTAAAAATACAAAATAGCCATGTTGATTATGATCATTATGTATACAATGTACCAATACATGTTGTTGGTAAAAATAAAAATATATATAATGGAATAGTAAAAAAAAAAATTATGAAGAAAAACACCTTGTGAAAGATGTGCCTACAACATGGATTTCTGGACTACATGAATCCTAAATGTTCATTTTCATCAAAACTTTGATATCTAAGGGAAAGAGTGAGCAAAACCAAGCAAGCATCTCTGGACCTTACAGACTGCTGACCTAGTAAGGTTCAGTTCTGTTCTGGTGAGCTTGCATTTTTAAAATAATAAAAGCTGCATGCTGGGGCGGGGGCTATAGCTCTGCAATACAGTGTTTGCCTAATGTTAGCAAGGCCCCGGTTCAAGCACCCAGCAATGCCTAAAGAAAACAAAACAAAACAGAACAAAAATGGAAAACATGCTATTGCTATTGTAGAGATAGGTATATGGGGAATGGCGTGGGCGAGTTTGGTAGGACTTCCTAAAGATGGTATTAAAGATGGGTGGAGTTCATGTGGAAAGAAAAGGGAGAGGATACTTCAGGCTGAAGGACAAGCATTTATAGAAGGAAATCCCTTGGAAATCCTCATGAAGTTCGCTAGGATGAACAAGGGCCTGCGAGTTTGTAAATCAGCCTGAGTCCGTTGGCTGGAGGGCAGCAAGGCTGAGCAGAGGGGCTCTTGCAGAGGCCAGAACGGAGGGAATTTAGCGTGGAGAGGGGGCGGCAGGGGGCCACATGGCCTCATGTGCCAGGCTGAGTTCGGATTGTCTGAGTAGTGGAAAGGAGGTTACTGGAGGTTACTGGAGTTATTAAATTAGTCATGCCTCATTACATTCCCTTATCCAGGAATTCGATAGAAGACGCTTCTGAAGCTGTTCTCTCACTCTTGGTTCTGTTAGTCAGAAAACTGTCAATTCAGGAAAATTATTTCTAATCCAAGTCTCTGTAAGAAACCAACTTAACTGCTCCAATTTTAGTTTTGTGCAACAGATATTTATTTAAGATTTTCCACGTGCCTCGCATGATTACTTATTATAGGTGTCTCATGTGCAAGACAGACGAGGCAGAGTCTCCGCCCTGGATGATTTTGTAATCTCACGGGCAACAGATATCAGAAGAGAAAACAGCAGAAAGAACATGCGAGCAGCGAGGGTTCACGCTGCTCAGGCTGCCTGGGTGCCGCGAAGGCCCTCTGGGTCTGTGCAGTTGGTCGTTGCTGTGAGTCATTCGTGGGCCGGCGTCGGGGTCCGGAGGCGAACACGGCTGCCTGGAGCAGGTGCGGATACAGATGGGGCAGCTGTTTTCCTGTTTCTTCTCATAGCGACATGTATTTCTTTCTTTTTTTTTTTAAGAGGTGATCCTTATTTGAGAACTCTGCAAAAGGATAGTTTCAATATCAAAAGTGAATTATGAATTTTCTGATGTATTTCAGAAATACATTTTTAGAGTAATTGGGAGTCGTTTCAAAAATCACCTAGCTGAACTGTCTTATTCGCTGGTGAGGGAGCTGCTTGCGAGCCCTTTACCGTGTGCATTTCAGGCTAGATGTTGCACTTTGTTTGTACTTGAATGATTCTCTCTAGTCACTAAGCCATTAGGGGACACAGTACATCTTCTGTGAATCAGTATGATCCTCATTTTTTAAATGAGGAAACACAGAGAAGGCAAGCACTTTGCCCCAGCCCACACAGTGAGACAGCGTCTGAGAAAGAGTAAACTTTGTATTTCCCGACTCTCAGTCTATTCTGTGGTTCATTAAGCCATGCAACTTCCTTTTGAAAATAGTTATAAACACTCAACCTATTTTTCTTGTTTTAACAAACATGTAGTCACTGTTTTGAATACTAAACCTGTGTAAACTCTGGAAATGAATTAGTTTTCTGCAAATGCTTTATTAAAAAAAAAAAACAACCTATCTCTTTAGTGTGTTATATGATGCTGTTCACAAATGCTGTGTTGCTGCCAGTGGTTGTATTTTGTTTTTAAAGAGGTAAGTCATTCTTTCTATTTTAACATATATCAAATGAGACTGATTTACTCTGCTACTTTGCATGAGCAGAGGGCTGCATTGGATAATGTCATGCTAGGAATGGTACTGTTTCTAGTTTTGCTGTATAATATTCCAGTATTTGGTTATTTCTGCCTTTTTCAAAATATTCTAAGGCATGAAAATCTTGTAAGACAGGCTCTTACTTTCTACTATATTCCTTTCATTTTTAGGTATTAGAATTTTAAAAAAAACCCTGAAAAGACAGTGAGAAAGGTAGTTGGAGGCATCCAGATTAAAACAGAGGACTCCAGGGATCACTAACCTGATTGCCTAACTGATCGTAATTTGCAGTGAAAAATGAAAATGATACTAAAAAGACTTAGAGAAGGAATAGTACAATGAAAACTGTGATAAGTTTTAGTATCTCAGTGAGACGGTTTTGATTAAAATTGTGGGCCCTTGAGTCCAACTATCCAAATTTGACTCCTGGCTCATCCTTCTGGTGTTATTTCACTTTGTAGTGCTCTGGTTTATTCGTCTGTAAAACAGAATGTTAATAATACCTGCCATAGGGCTCCTGGGAAGATTAAAACATACAGAAAAGTGCTTGGCACTGAGTAGGCATCATATAAAAAGTCATTATTATGGTTAAAAAAATAGTGGCAGAGATGCTATAGTAGAAACACACTCAAGCTATGTGTCAGTGAGAACCCAATGGAGAGAAACACAGAAATCTAGCCATGGATACACTGCTCGCAGCAAGAGAGGACTTAGGAACTCCACCAGAACACAAGCCACAGGAGAGTGGCAGAGAGGACAGGACAGACGGGACTCAGTGGCAGAAGCCAACAGAAGGCCCCAGGTGAGGGGACATTTGAGTTCCAGGTAGAGATAGAGACTAGGATAAATCTTGAGGTCAACATGAGGCTTCTTCTCCCTTTTGTCTTGGGCCCTGGGAGGTCCTACAAGAGATTTTCCAGAGACAGGAAACATTGTCATATTGTTACCTTTGTCTTGTTTTGCAAGGAAATGAACCCTTCCATGCAATACTGAGTTATAAGTGGAGAATTACAGGCCGTCCCTCATCTCCTTACCCTCCCCACCGCCATGGAGTACTGGGGGAGGCAGACGCCAAGAGCATGCGAATCCAGCTGCTCTTTCCCGGGACCATTCTGGAGACTCTCCTAGTCCCTGTCGTGGAGGTATTTGCAGTGAGTGTCGGTGTGGAACCATATTTGCAGTGGCAACCTTCAGACGCGTGGTCACAGCCCCCTTTATACAAAGAGCACGCTTACTCACCACCCCCTGTGAAGACAGTAAATACCTGTTCCTTTCCTTTAATGCAACAAAATGTGTGTCCCTCTCTGTGTCACCGTGGGATCCGGGCACAGGGATCTGTGCAGACCGATATGAATGTTGTGCTACGGAAAGCACCTTGCCACCTCGGAGCCGGCTGTCTGCAGGTGAAAGGGTGTGTAGCTGCACGAGTTATCTGCGGTGCTCAAGACACAGCAGTTTTCTTCTTTTAAGAAGCCGGCACTGTGCCTGAGGTGATATTAATGCTAATTCCAAACAAAAGGCTCAAGACTGTCTGGGCTGATTCAGGATGCTTCACATTCAGTTCTCCATTCATCACATTCCACACTTCCACTCTTCATTCTTGGTTACTGCTGCAGTCATTGTCTTTTGTGGTGTCAGTCTGACATGGTTTAATGAGGTCCCCTCACACTGGAGAGGTTCTGAAGTGGGACCCCACGTGTTTCCTGTCACTGCTGTGGTGGCCTTGCCAGTGGGCTGGACTATCTGAGTCATCGGCCAGGCTCCATCTCCTGTGACTGTGCTTGGACAGTAACTACAATAATTCGTCTCTTTGACACTGTTTTTCCTCTAGTTTCTTAGTTTGACTTTTCTCTCATTTTCAAGATTCTCCTTTTACGATGTTAACTCACAGCCAAGCACAGCAGCATGTCTCTCCGGTCCCAGCAGTATAGTGAGGAGGCTGAAGCAGGAGTGTTATCGGGTAGTTATAGTTCAAATAAATGTTACCAGGTTCCGGATTGCTCATCCCTCCTTCTAGAGTTGGATTCCAGGTTCTTCCCACCTTGAACAAGGAATTGGATGAAACGTGCAAAAAACAGTGGTAAAGTTTATTTGAAAAGGCAGAAATGGAGATTGGGAGAGAAATTGGCTCTGTAGAGTGAGTTTGGGCTAAACAAAGAAAAAAGTAAAAAAAAAAAGAAGAAAATAAAAATAAAATAAAATTACGTACTGTGCCTGAGAGATGGGGGTACTATCACGAAAAGGTATGATACCCCCGTCTTCTCATGGCTGTCTCTATTTTATAGTGTCCAAATCTGAAGGAAATCTGCAAGAATTTCTCCATCTGGGTCATGTGAGGTAGTGCTGGGATCTCAACCTCAGGTTGACAGCAGGTCTAGACCAAGCTGGTGAAAAGTTGCATCTCTTTGGGATTTTGTACATAACAGGTCATGCCTGCTTTCCCAGCCAGCTTCAGCCACACCTCTCCCCTGCAGTGGACCACTGCAGCCCACGTGTCTGAGAGTGCCCTGGCAATATAGCGAGAAACCATATTTAAAAAAGTGAATTCGTTTGATTGGACAACATGCACATTAAGAAACAGACACTTTTTAGCGGGGTGTGATCGTGAAACCTCACTCTGGGAGTTGAGGCTCCAGCTTGGGTGAGACTGTGTCTCAAAATAAAAATTTAAAAAGGGCTGAGGATGTAGCTCAGCGAGAAGACCCTGAGTTAATTCCCTGGTATGTACTGCGAGAGGGAGAGAAAGAGAGACAGACAGACAGACATTCCTATGACCTCAGCCTCCCTAGTGCTGGGATTGTGAGTGTGCACCTAAACACTCAACTCTAAGAGAGAGCAGGGAGGAGGAGGGAGGGAAGGAGGAAGAAAAGAAGGAAGAGACACACTTTTTTGTTTAAATCTTTTATGAATTTATTCTTGTAACTCAACCCTAAGAGAGGAATTTTTTCAGTTAAATAAATTTAAACTATAAAGGGAATACATGCTTATAAAAAAGCAGTATAAAAAGATATTAAATGAAAGAGAAATGTTCGTCTTTTCCTACCCTTCTACCATACCTCATTTCCTCTTCCCAAACATTGTACAAATAACTGCTTTTTGTGCGGTCCGCTAGACAACTGCTATTCCAAGTCAATATCTTTTGCCTACCTTACAATTTCTAACACAGATAGCAGTAATCCACTGTGCTTTCCTG
>PVJO010031514.1:0-14255 GCA_004026905.1 Hystrix cristata
TTTCTGTTTTTTTACTTTTTGATGACAGTGACAAGGAGAATCCCCAGGAGCCCCAGGGTTTAGGTTCGGCAGCTCCCCAGTGTGGTGTAGCTCAAGGGTAGAGCACAAAGCTAGCAAGTGTGAGACCCTGCTTAAAACCCAGCATTTAAAAAAAAAAAAAAAAGCCGGGTGTGGTGGTGAACACCTATAATCCTAGCACTGGGGAAGCTGAGGCAGGAGGCTCACCACAAGTTCAAGGTCAGCCTGAACTACATAGCGAGACCCTGTCTCAAAAAAAAAAAAAAAAAAGATAGCTGAGCATAGCATCACACACCTGTACACCTGAAGTTCTGGGATCCAGTGGCAGGAGGATGGCAAATTTGAGCCCTTCCTGGGCAATTTAACAACTAAGCATGGCCCTCTCTAAAAATAAAAATTAAAAAAGGCCTAGGGATGTAGCTCAGTGCAAAGGCCATGGGTATGATCCCTGGTACTGCCAAAAGATTAATGTTTTCCTGAAAGATAATTGGTCTTGGGGTTGGGGATTTGGCTCAAGTGGTAGAATGCTCACCTAGCAAACACAAGACCCTGCATTCAAGCCCCAGCACCCCCCCTAAATTGGTCTTTCCTGGATTTTTTTCTTCTTTTCAGCTTTTTGAGACAGGGCCTCACTACAGTAGTTTAGGCTAGCCTCAAACTCACAGTGATCCTCCTGTGTGCTGGGATTACAGGTGTGCACCACCTCACCCAACTCAAGATTGTATTTTTGGTGCTGGGGCTTAAACTCTGGGTCTTGCACTTGCTACCACTCTACCACTGAGTTAAATCCCCAACCTCAGGATTGTATTTTTTTAACCTTTGTCTTACTTTATAAAGGCATTGCAGGATTTCTACGAAAAGCACAACAGATAATTTTGGTATCTTATACTGGGATGGCTGTGTTGCCCAGGCCTGCCTTTGCTTTGTAATCTGCCTGTCTCAGCCTCCCAAGTAGCTGGGATTACAGGCGCCCAGCTCTAAATTTAGCCCCCTTTGAGTGCGTGTACAGTTCAAATGAGGGTTTTTTGGGTTTCGGGGTGTGTGTGTGTGTGGCATAGGGTATTGAACCTAGGACCTTCACAGTGAATTACATCCCTAGCTTTTTATTTTATTTTTTAAATTTTTTATTATTGTTTTTTCTTTTTAATTTGAGACAGAGTCTTACTAAGTCACTGTGATCCTCTTGCCTCAGCCTTCCAGAGTGCTGGGATTACAGCAGTACGACACTATCCCTGGCTTTTTTTGTTTGTTTTCGACACTATCCCTGGCTTTTTTTGTTTGTTTTTGAGGTGAAGTCTCACTAACTTGTCCACACTTCCTCAAATTAAAGATTCCTTCTGTTTCAGCCTCCCGAATATCTGGGATTGTACCAGGTACTGTACCAGGTATGGTATGTGCCACCATGCCTGGCTTCTGTTTCACATCTCAGCTTTACGTGAGATTATTTATTTTTGACATATGAACGATAGCCCTTTATCTCTCCCTTTCATTAGTTCTTAGTTATATAATAAAGATTCATCACCTTAGTCACTAAGAAGTTAGATGCTGAGAACATCTACAGTTTTCCTTAAAAAATTTTGTAGCCAAACCAACTGAACTTCAGTTCCACTGATGCCCTCAGTTGTTTCTAGATGCTTTGTCCCTGTGGAAGCCGCGAAGCTCGCAGGGCTCATCGAATCCACAGTGAGGAGGTGTCTCGACTCCGTTCGCAAGTGGTCCTGCTTGCCTCCCAGCCTTCAGAGCCAGCCCTCACCACCTCTGTCCGTTGCCGCTCCCGAGTTCGACCTCACGCCTCACGAATGAGTCAGATTGCAAAAAGCTTAGTTGTATCACTACTTTCATAAAATCAAATCAAAGGGAGGGGGGAGAAAAGCAAATCTTGTCTTTTCCCTTGGCGCGTTTCCATTTCCTCATTTACTGCTTCCTGCTAACACGGTAGAATGAGCTGGGCCTTTGGAGTGAGACCTGCGTTCAGATCCCCCCCCGCTGTCCGTGGATCATTGGCTGGGTGAGCACAGCCAGCCACACACTGTGTGACCTGGAGGTTTGCTTCACCTCAGTCCCTCTGAGGCCCATCTGTTAGGGGCAGCGGGCTCCCTCCCGGGGTGACTGAGGAGCTGGCGAGGCGGTTTCTCTGGGCTCCAAGCCCAGTGCCTGCTTTGTCACCTCCATCACCATCTTTGGGTGTAGCTACCCCGGCACCACTGCTGCACATTTCACCCAGGAGCAGGAATGGCTGGACCCAAGGGGCTCAACAGCACCAGCAGCTTGCTGGGAACTTGCTGGCAGTGCACATTCTCATTCTTAGGCCCCACTGTAGAGCTACTCTGTGGGACCCTGTGACTCTGTGTGTGTGTATAGGGGGGAGTATTGGGGAGTGAATCCAGTGAGCTGCATCCCCACTGAGCTACATCCCCAGCACCTTTTATTTATCCTTTTTTTTTTTTTCTTTTTACCTTTTATTTATCTACATTTTTTGTTTGTTTGTTTGAGACAGGGTCTTGCTATAGTCCAGGCTGGCTTTGAATTCATGATCTTCCTGCCTCGGCCTCCTGAGTAGCTGGGACGATAGGCATATACCACCAGTCCCAGCCCAGTGATTTCTTTTCACTAGCCCCTTGAAAGGTATTTTCTGACACATGTTCCAATTTGAGAATCACTGGGCTCCATCGCACCCTGCCTTTGAGACCCCTAACATGTCCTTAATAAACAGAATCTGAAGAGCCAGTTGGAAACCCTGTCAGAACTCTGTCCAGCAGAAGTGCTCTCGAGTGGGTTGTGGATATTGAAATCAACCTGAAGTTAGGGCTGTCCCCTTGGCTGCCTTCATAAGTCACAAGGAGCACCTTATTAATTAGCCACCTTTGACTTTAGTGGAGAGTTTTGTGTATTCTTTTGGGTTGTGGAGTTTCCGGTTTTCCATCTTGGTGTATGAAGCAGGGAGATCGAGATTTCATGGAGTGGGTTGTGTGTCAGAGAGGAGGGAGGGAAACTTCCTGCCTGGCAAGTTCAATTCAGCCAGCAACTCCTTGAACACCGGGATCCGTATACTTGTGAAATCTTTTCTGTGGGTTACGGGTGGGAATGCACTGCTCCCTGTGTACACAGGATGGTAGCAGGGTGATGGGGTGTGAAGAGTTAGGAAATCTGCCTCTTACCCTCCAGGAGCTTGAAATCAAGTTTAAGAAACTCAGGTGAAACACAGGATATGGTAGATCCACGTGGACAGCTGTGGGAGGTGCAGGAAGATGCTGGGGTCCCACGGCCAGGGAGGAGTTGGGAGGCCTTGCTCTGAGCCTGAGGCCCACAGGCCAGGTCAGAGGTGGGAGTGGTCTACATTGCCCTGAAGGTCCAGGTGGGGCTCTGGGGCAGCAGGGTAGGTGCTGGGACCCACTTTCCCTGTGCCTGTGTCCATGGGGAGATCAAGAAGCTGCCTCTGGCCCGTGGGAGGAGGCCGGTTACCTACTGTTGACTAAATAAAGGCTTAGAGAGGCTTACGGAACAAGGCTGCTTCCACATCAAAAGGCTCTTACAAAACAGCTTGGTGATGAGTTAAGTACAAATGAATCAGAAACAGATGGACTCAATTTCCTAGGAAATACCCCTGGGCTTCAGCAAGAGAGGGAAAGTGCTCAGCCGAAAGCAGTGTGGGTTTTTGCTGATCCTAAAATATGCTTGATGATTTTGCCTGAAACAGAGCCGAGATGCTGGAGTATGCTGAGCACTAAGTCCTGGGGAGCTCCGGGCTGGATCCCGCCAGCCCCTGGGCTGACCCAGTAGCGCCCTCCAGCTCAGCTCAGCAGCCCTGAAGGGACCCTGCTGACCTGGTCCTGCTGTTTGGGAGGCCAGCACAGAAGGTGCTGGCAGGACCTTCCTCTTCCTGACTATAAAATGCAGGAATTTAGATGCTCTCTAAATACTTCTCAAGAGCTGGTGTTCTGTGAGTAATAACGATCAATCGATCGCTAACATTTACTGAATGGTACCTTATGCTAAGCACTGCATTAAAGGCTTTACATGCATTGACATATTTTATTGCCTTTGGCAACCCTGAGTGACATCTATAATGATCTCCATTGTACAGATGAAGAAATCGAGGCTCAGAGAGGTTAAATAGGTTGCCCAGGGCTGGGGATTTAGTTCAGTGGTTAGAGTACTTAACTTCCAAGCAGAAGGGCCTGAGTTCAATCCCCAGCACCAAAAAAAAAAAAAAAAAATTGGTTGCCCCTTTCAGGCCCACATCTAGAGTCTGCATTTTAGCCAAGTGGTAAGGTGTTTCTTCCTGATTTCCAACTGTCCACTCCTGGATTCCACTCCTGTGGCTCCTGGTCCTCTCCTGCTGCCACTGCGTAGTCTCCTCTCAGCCCAGTCCGACGCACTTTGACACCTGTGAAGCCTTTTGATCCTGGTCAGAGTACCCTGAGAACACAGCCTGCTTCCCTAAGTGCCAGGCTCTGTGTTGGATGCTGGGCTCTTGGAACCTCGGTAGATGCCCGCTGGAGGAAGCACGTGGGACCCAGGAGCCAGGCAGCCGACTCAGCCCAGGAGGTGCCGCAGGAGAGAGGACAGCAGGCAGGGCAGGGTGGCACAGCCGAGTGGCATAGCTTTGCTTTCGCAGGGAGGAGTATGGCATGGTGCAGTCCTGAGTAAGTGTCCCAGCAAAAGGGGAGGAGACCAGGGAGCCAGTCAGGGCCAGATCCCCCCCGGGGTGATCCTGAGAACTCAGTCCTCAAGGGCAGACAGGATGTGCAGCCAGAGAGGGGAGGAGCCTGCCCTGCTTTCAGCCTGACCTTCCTCCCCGGCTGCCTCACTGCTGAAGGGCGAGTGGAGGCGTCAAGGACAGGACTGTGTCTGGGCAGCCTGTGCAAGTGCCCTGTCAGTGCTCAGGGATGAGCTGGCGATGGCAACTGAGTGGCTTTGACCCTAAGATTGCCTTCTGCAAGATGATCCAGGTCCTTTGAGTAGGGTCAGCTACAAGAGTCTGGAAAGCAAGCATGTGGGCCAGTGGTTTTGTTTTGCAACACTGGAGCTTGAACCCAGGGTCACTCTACCACTGAGCTATATACCCAGCCTTTTTAGTTTTTATTTTGTGATGGGGTCTCACTGAGTTGCCCAAGCTGGGCTAACTTTGCCGTTCTGCCTCAGCCTCCTGGATAGCTGGGCCTACAGGTGTGTGCCACCTTGCCCAGGTGCCTTGGCTTCCAGGGGAGCCTGAGTCCTGGCAGATGCTCAGATGCTCATTTGAGGCTGATCAGAAGAGCAAACTTTTATCGTAAAGCTCTAGTGTTTGGGGACCTCTCCTATTCATGGGAGGACAGAGGAGAACGCATATGATGGCTGTTCGTGAAGCACATTACAAAATACGCCATCTACCAGGACCAGGCCTGGCTCTGGGGAGCTCACCTGGGTGGGTAGAGTGCGGTCCTCTGAGTTCGTCTTTCTCATGAACACAAATGAAGAAAAGAGGCGTTCTGATCAGAGAGGTGGTTAACTTGGTGGTACGCTCAGAGGAGAGAAGGGCTCCGTGCCAGCCAGAGGGTTCTGGTTGTTTATAGTGAAGTCATCCAAACACTCACATAGCAGACGTTGTGAGGCCTTGGGGATGTCATGGTGACTAAAACTACCCTTGTGGATTTACTCTGCCGGGGGGACGGACAGTAGGTGGGTAAAGAAGTACATATAGTGCATATCTGCAATCCCAGCACTCTGGGAGGCTGAGACAGGAGAATTTTGATTTAGGTACTTAGCTAGACCCTCTTTTTTGGTTTTGTTTTGTTTTTCAAACCCTATCTCAAAATAAAAAAAATAAAGGACCAGGCATGTAGCTCAGTGCAAAGGCCTTGAGTTCAGTGGGAGGGGAGTACATAATGAATTTGTATTGTGGGTTAGGATGGGAACTATCAATGGGGAACAGCATGTGGGGGATAGCTTTATGGTTGTCAGGGAAGGGCTCTCTGTGGGACCTACCTTTGCAGCCTGACAAGGTCAGCAGGGCCCAGATGCGCAGGACCGCAATTAGGAATTAGATTCTTGGGCAGGAGAGCACCCTGCATTTAGTCTCCTAGGTGGGAGAACGCACTGGGGTTCAGTGATGTTATCTGCACTTTGGACTCATGTGACCTGGGCAAGCCACTTCCCCTCTGTGGCCCTGTTCTCCTTGGTGGCCCAGTTATCTCTGCCTTGCCGTGTCTAGCCCCATGTCGAGGGACCCTCCAGCTGTCACCACATAACTCAACCATCCAGAATGCCCACTGTGTGCTTGGCCATGACGGTGAGCACCTTTTGGACACACACGCACACGCACACGCACACACACCCCGCCCAGTTGCTGGCCCTGGTTCCTGAGTGAAGAAAGCCGTTGATCATCTTCACTCCGCTTGTCCCCAGGGCAGGTGACCAGCAGGCATGGATTCACTGGGGCTGAGCTGACCTGCTTTCACTTGTGCCTTCTGTCTTGGTCCCGGGAAGGAGACCGAGGTCCCCTTTGGAGGGTGGGGGAGGGGCTGGGGACCTCGGCTGTGGAGGTGTCATTTTTTATGAATGCCTTCCTGACAGGTAGAGTGCTGACTCAGCGGCAGCCCTGCGTGTGGGCCGGCTTTCCGGAGCCTTCTAATCTGCCCGGGGCAGCCGGCTGGGGAAGGAAGGGCCCAGGGCGCTCCGTGGTTTTCCTCCCTCGGAGCTTTTCTTAGTTTGTCCCGGTTAGGCAGTGGGGGAGGGCACAGGCCCCACCGGCCATCTCTGCTCCTGTCCCCTCCCTGCTCGGGGCCACTTTTCCCACCGACCCTGTGGGTTGAGGACTACGCTGAAAGACACCAGGAGGTAGAGGCAAGGAGGCTCCTGCCTTCCCACTTGAGCACCAGCTTCCAGCCAGCTCTGCCCGCTCCGGGTCAGAGAAATCAAATCGTTGGGATGGAAGCTTGTCAATGTGGGAGGGTTTTCAGGCCCATCTCAAAACCCAGCAGCTGGAGAGCAGCTGGAAGAGGACCGTCAGACTCTATAAGAGTGTTTGACTCCCTTGAGTTCTCTATCCTGTGGAGACCTTTTTTGGGGGGGCTGGGGATCAAAAACTCAGGACCTTGTGCTTGCCAGACAAGCACGCTAACCACTGAGTAAAATACCCAACGCTCCGTGGAGATCTCTTTTGGGGGGCTGCTGGGGATTGAACTCAAGGTTTTGACAGTGCTCTACCACCAAGCTAAATCCCTAGCTACCCCCTCAGCTCTCTTTTCATTCAGTCCTTACTACAGCATTAAGAAGCAATTTATATTAGCTGAGTGTGGTAGCACATGCCTGTAGTCCCAGTACTCGGAGGCCGAGGCAGGAGGATTGAAAATTCTAGGCCTGGAATCCCGATGCTCTGGAATTCTGATGTGCTCCACAGCTGGCAACCACTTTTTTTTTTTTTTAAACAGGATCTCATTATGTAGCCCAGGCTGGACTTGAAGTCACCGATCCTCCTGCCTCAGCCTCCCAAGTGCTGAGTGCTAGGATCACAGGCATGCGCAATCCTAGCCCTGGCTACACCCAGGAAAGCATGTTTGACATTCTCAGAAGAGGGGAGGAGTGGGGCTGCTCCCCCTCTGCCTCAGCCCCCACCCCGCCCGTCTCAGGTTTCCTCATCACAGTGGGGCTCTGTGACACCAGGAGAGGTGGGATGTCACCCAGGCTGCCCAGGAAGGCATGCCACAGGCCCTGTGCTTCCTGTCCCATTCACACCTGCCACATCCTGCACCTGCGGTTTCTGCCCTTCTGTGAGGGCTGATAAAGCAGCCCCAGGGAGGCCTGAGTGCTCCGCGCACCACCCCCAGCCCAGCTCTCTGAACATCTTGATGTGTGGCAGCCTGCTCCCTGCTTTAGGGTGGGTCTTCTCTTCCCAGGCACCGACGAGGCAGACAGGGGAACTGTGGAGCAGAAGCCTCTGCAGTGCAGGGACGTCCTGCCGCTGGCACTGGCCCGGTCTGAGCTAGCGCTGAGCAAGAGGGATGCGACTTGGAGGTGAACCTCGATGTGTGAGGAGCTAGCTCAGGCCCTCTGGGGGCACACAGCGCTCTCAGCGCCGTCAGCACCTGGCGTCTGCTGCGGCAGCTCCTCACAGGTAGCAGTGAGGACCAGAGAGTACAGCGGGTGCTGAGGGGGTGTGATCAGCTTGTCCCTGCTGTTCCATGAGCTCTCAGGAGCTGCGCAGCCTTGGGGGGCATCTGCGCTCCCACCGGGGCCGGCCTCCATGCCCAGGGTGCCCAGGTCCAGTCCACCCACGTCTGTCAAGGCTGTGGGGCCCCTGCCCTGGGGACCTCAGGTGGACATGCCATCCACCCACAGCGACTAAGGACCATTCGAGCAAAGGGCTGGGCACCTGAAGTAAGCAGCAGTTGGAAAGGCAGCGTCTGGCTGTGCCTTGGTTTCCCCATCTGTTGGGCAGTCCTGCATGACCCAGCTTCTCCTTTTGCCTGGTGTCCGGCTGGACTCTCCTTGATGTCGCTCCCTTTTGCTCCGTGGCCTCCTAGGCTAGCTCTTCATTAACGAGGTCTCGGCCCAGGCCTTCTCTCCAGAGGCCTTGCCTGGCTGCCAGTCTCTGCCTCCTCTCATACCCCCTTGTGCTTTATGGCACTTGGTATGACGTACAACGACGTATTAATGTGATGTCCTTTTCATTGTTTCTCTTTCTCAAAAAAAAAAAAAAGAAAAGAAACTTAAAAAAAGGGTTGGGGATTTAGCTCAGTGGTTAGAGTGCTTGCCTAGCAAGTGCAAGGCCCTGAGTTCGATCCCCGGCACCAAAAAAAGAAAAAAGGAAAAAAGAAACATTGTTTCTTTTTCTCTAACCCAGAGCTTGACTCTGAATAAATTATTTGTTGAAGCTGGCCACATGCCTGCAATCCCAGGAGGCTGAGGCAGGAGGATTGCAAGTTTGAGCCCTACCTGGGCAACTTGACATGACTTTGTCTCAAAATAAAATTAAAAAAAAAAAGAGCTGAGGATGTAGCTCAGTGAGAGAGCACCGCTGGTTCCTTCCCCAGTGCAGGAAAAAATGTTGAATGAGTCAGTGAATCAATGAGCCGGTATACTCTGTGACTCCCCTGGGTGGACGCATTTCAGTCCTACACCAGCGGGCCAGAGCCAGAGAATCCCAGGCAGGCACCAGCTTCCTCTGGACCTTGGAAGGGCGATGGGGAGCACATGACTACCTTGGCCTCCGGCCTGGAGCAAGAGGGGCTCTCAGGAGCTCCCATGGTGGTCACCGTCA
This sequence comes from Hystrix cristata, assembly GCA_004026905.1. Classification (NCBI taxonomy): domain Eukaryota; kingdom Metazoa; phylum Chordata; class Mammalia; order Rodentia; family Hystricidae; genus Hystrix; species Hystrix cristata. The sequence continues at coordinate 9,260 of PVJO010031514.1, forward strand.
CTGCTTACTGTCTTGCAGCCTCCCCTCCCTGGACCCCACGGTGGCTGTGTGCCTTGTGTCTTATGCATGTGGGGGGATCCCCAGGTCCTGCCCCTGAAGTCCCTGTCCATGGCTGGGTGCGAGGCGGTGACACCTGCTTGGGTGTCACCCACTGGGAGGGCCTTGGGGAGTGGGAAGGCAGGAGATGGGCATGGCAGCTGCTTGCCTGCCACAGCTGTGAGCAGCCAGGCGGAGGAGACAGAACAGACACACCCAGGGCGGGGTGCTGTCCAGCCTGGTCCCCTGGGTCCTTGTGCATCACCAAGGCGCTGCTCCTGGAGGCGAGGAAGGCAGAAGGACTTCAAGTGAGCAGACTGGTGTCACTAAAAGGCCTTCCTGTCACCACATGAGAGGTGAGAAGAGAAGGGGAGGGGAGGAGGAGAGGATAGGTCTTCCTAGCTCCCTGTTCCCCTCCAGGTAGAGGATTTCTTTCTTTTCCTTCTTTCTTTTTGCTTTGGGTGGGGGGGTCCTGGGGATCGAACTTAGGGCCTTGTGCTTGCTAGGCAAGCACTCTACCATTGAGCTTAATCCCCAGTCACCACCCCCTTTTTCTTTCTTTTAACTCAGAACCTAGTTTCTAAACACACCTGTAATTCCAGTCAGGAAGGAGGACTGAAAATTCTAGGCCAGCCTGAGCAATTTAGCAAGACCCTGTTTCAAAATAAAAACAAAAGGAGCTGGGGATGTAGCTCAGTGGTAGAGCACTTGCCTAGCATACGAGAGCCCCTGGGTTCTAGCCCCTGTACTGAAAAAAATTCTAGTTCCTGCTCAACTGCCATTGGAAACAGCCTGAAAAGGTTTCTTTGTATTATTTTTTTCTTCCTGGAAAGACTAGCTTCCTGAAAGGCTGCCCTGGGCAAAGCACATCATCCCTGAGCTAAGGCACAATGTCCTCTAAGTTGGGAAACTGAGGCCCAGAGACAGGCACTACAGGCCAGGAGGCCTCTTTGTGTCGAGGGAGGGAGTGGTGTTCACACCCCAGTGGGACTGGGAATGTGACGGGGACCTTGCCAGCTTTCAGTGGGAGACCAGTTCTTGCCCAGGACTCAGGAGGCCTCTTGGGCCTTGGGCACCTTTGGAGGCCCGCAACCCTGCCGTGGGCGGGAGGGCAAATTCCAGGCAGGGTGGGGCCGTGCGGCTGGTCGGAGCCCGGGCTCCTGGTCCCATCTGGGCAGCTAGGGCTCCTCAGCAGAGGGGAGCGGAGAAGGGCCTCTGTCACTTTCCTGATAGAGGTGAGAAATCCTCACCCAGACTCCTCCAGGTAGAGACAGAAAGCAGGTGGAGGGCAGGTGGCAGGAAATGGGCCTCGTGGGGGTGGGAGACCGGACCTGAGGCAGACAGGGGGTGTAGCGCCAGGCCAAGGGAGAAGGAAAATGGCCGGTTCACACAGGATGGGAAGGAAAGATGTGAGTTGGAGATGAGGACCATGGCAGAGAGTGAAGGAGACGCTAAAGCCTCCGGCCTAGGCTTCCGTGAGCTTCAGGTCAAGCAGACTTACTTCACTTAGTTTATTCCAAACTCTCTTGTCTGTGTATCTCTAGAGTTGTCTGGTTTGTGGCCCTGGCTTTGCAGAGTCTGATCCCCACCTGGTCACAGGAAGAAGGTAGAACATCTGTTCGTCACAAGGCCGAGAAAGCCGTGGCACTGATGCAGTTCCAAATGCTAAGGACCAAGGAGCTCTGAGAGCAGGGAACAGAGGCAACAGGGTGTCTGGTCAGGATGGATGGTGGTTTGTTTTTGTTTTTCTTTCTTGGAAGAGGGGTTGTTTGGGAGGAAGGACTGAAAGGACCCAAAACATGCAGTTATTGTCTCTAATAAAAGCTTCGAGGGTGGGATGAAGTAAGCAGCTGGAATGTTCTTTGAGAAGGCTTGGGTATTGTTTTTGTCATTGAAATCCAGGGTTCTGCGCTAAGCTGACCAGGCCCCTGACCCCAAGCGCCCCTTAGTGGCTGGCTCTAAAATAGAGCACAGTACTGAATGTTTTCTGGGTTGCTTTTTACTGCCCTTATTAAAACTATCTACTGTATTCAGCTTTTTCCTCCCACCCCTGAGTACCAAACCAATAAATCCAAATACAGCATACTTTTTTTGTGGGGAGGGGTCAAACACCAGGCATTGCACATGCTAAGCAAATGTTCTACTCCTGAGCTACACCCCCGGTCCCCTTCTGTATGTTTTATATTTTCAGGTCTTATATTTAAGGCTTCAATCCATTTGGGTTGATTTTTGTATGTTACCAGGAAACCAGGTTCTGATGCAGTGAAGAACCAGCTCCTCATTTCTGTTGCCCTCGGTTCTTTGGGCCGTTGATGAAGGAATTCAGTCAAGACAAACAGGCCGTGCAGAAGTATAGGTAGAAATTATTGTGAAGTAGATGTAGAGAGAGTTACACCTTCAAGTGAGAAGGTGGGCAGTGTCATAAAGGCATCTGCACCCAGTGAGAGTTTGGATACTTTTTTTTTTTTGAGACAGGATCTAGCTATGTAGCTCAGGCTGGCCTTGAACTCACTATGTAGCCCAGGCTGGCCTCGAACTCCACATGATCCTCCTGCTTCAGCCTCCCAAGTGCTGGGATGACAGGAGTGTGCCACCACGCCCAGCTAGTTTGGATACATTTTTATGCACCCAAGAGTTACTCTTGGGGTCTGAGGAACTGGGATAATGATGATGCTTATCAACATTTCACTTAGAAGTTACTCAGGAATTGCCGAATGTTTTCCCGTCCTTATTAGACAGTCAGTGTTTCCTCAGGGGCTTTCATCATGTAAGAAACTTACACAAGATAAACTCTTAATCTAACCGAGGTCCCAGCCCAAGGCAGGCCAGTCTTTAGAGAACATTCCCTTCCCTGATATCATCGGGCTGTAGGCTATGGCAGCCAGGAATGCTGTGTGCCTTGTTCTGGAGCTAGACAGCCAGGCGGCCTGGAACGTGCACAACATGTGGCCCTAAGATGTCCTTGCTCTCTGAGGGATCGCTTTGGGTCTGAGACCTAACAAATGATTTTAAACATATTATATATACATCAAGGTCTTTCTTTAATTAGCCAGCAATGCATGCTCTTTTGGACTCCCCCCATCAACCCCCAGACCTCTTGATGTCTAATCAATTGCCTAATATGTGGTGAAAGTTAAGGACCCAACTGCATTCTTTCACAGTGAACATCCAGTTTTCTCAGCACCTTTTGCTGTTTGGTTTCAAAGCCCTTCTTTGGCAGAGTAACAATTTTGCAGTCCTTTGCAGGTGCCCCAGAGTTTCTCTGGAAATGTTATTGGGTTGTGAGGTATGGTGAGCCAGACTCTCCTAACTTTATTACAAGGATAAATTCTACTTGAAAGACTAGAGTGTGCGGGCTGGGGATTTAGTCCAGTGGTTGGAGTGCTTACCTAGCAAGTGCAAGGCCCTGAGTTCGATCCCTAGCACCAACCCCCCCCCCCACCGAAAAGAACCAGACTAGAGTGTGTGGTCCAGTTTGCCTGTGGCTCTGACAAGGGGAGACCACATTCCCGCCGGAAGTCACCATGCAGCCAGCGCCACCAAGGCAAAGCCCTCTGCCTGCATTGCACAGCAGAGGGACCAAGCCAGGCCCTCCTGTTCTCAGCCCATCTGGGTTTTATTTTGTCTTCTTTTGTTGGTTTGTTTTTGCAGTACTATGGCCTTTGCACTGCCCCCACCCCCACTTTGTTTTTATTTTTAATTTTTCTTACTAAGTTGTCCAGGCTGGGTTTGAACTTGTGGTTCTCCTGCCTCAGCCCCCAGGAGTGCTGAGGTCACAGGCATGGGGGCCAGGCCAGCCATTCTGACTGCTGTGCGACCAGCCTGCGCCTGTGTGTGCTCTGAGCCTTCCTCACACTTCCAGCTGACTTGGAGAGCCTTGGAGCTGCAGAGACAGGGCATGAGGTTAGAAGATCTCTGAGGGTCCAGGGAAAGGACAGCCAGCCAGTCCAGCTGAGTGGCAGCTCTGTGTAATGGGGCTGGGGATTTAGCTCAGCGGGAGAGTGCTTAGCTAGCCTAGGCAATATAATGATTTAGTGAGGCCTGGTTCAAAACGCGCGCGCGCGCACACACACACACACACACACACACACACACACACACACACAGAGTGGTGCCTCGGTTCACGAACTTAATTCTTTCCACAATTCTGGTCTCAAACCAAATTGCATGAGAACTGAGTCAAATTTCCCCATAAGGTCAACACTGAACCCAACCACTGAATTTGCTTCAATTCTTGTCCAATTCGGTTTGCAATAAGAATCGTGGAAAAGGAAGGAAAAAATGGAAACAAAGCTTTTGTAAATAAGGAGGGAGGAAGCGGTGAAGGGAAGGGAGGAGAATGGGAAAAAAGAAGCAACAAGATATATCATGTACAGGTACAAATTCCATATGATGAATGTTATCACTATATACATCTAAAATGTACCATTAAAATAAAATTTAAAAAAAAAATCATGGAAAAGGGCTGGGAATTTATCTCAGTGGTTAGAGTGCTTGCCTACCAAGTGCAAGGCCCTGAGTTTGATCCCCAGCACCCCCCAAAAAAAATGTGGAAAAGAATTAATTTCGTGAACTGAGGTGTGGGGTGGGTGTGTGTGTGTGTGTGTGTGTGTGTGTGACACTGGGGATGTATATCTACCCCCATATATACCCCATATGTGTGTGTGACTGGGGATGTAGCTCAGTGTAAAAGGCTTTAGGTCGAATCCCAAGTACCACAAAACAACAACAATAGATACCATGTTAAAATGGGCATGGTGGTGCACATCTATAATCCCAGCACTTAGGAGGCAGAGGCAGGGTGATCTCAATGAGTGGGAAGTGAGCTGGGGCTACATAGTGAGTTTAAGACCAGCCTGAACTACATAGTGAGACTCTGTCTCAAAAAAAAAAAAAAAAAAAAAGGAGTGTTACTACGTGTTTAAACACTCTTATAGGTATAAAGCTGTCTACCTTTCCC
>PVJO010031515.1:0-14243 GCA_004026905.1 Hystrix cristata
TTTAAAGTCTTTCCTGAGCATCTAACAAGTGCATGGTCCATTTGCTGTAATCCCTGGACTCCAAAGGCAGTGATCGGGTCTGGCTTCAGACGAGGAACACGCGTTTTAGCTTATTTTAACATTGGAATTTGTCCTCTGATTCCTTTGTTCCATGTATTTTTTTCTGTAATAACATTGCTAGTCATATTAATTACATAGTTTCCCTATGGAAATGGCATAATTTGGGGCTGAGACACTTTCTTTGCCACTTTATGTTTTATAAAGTTCCACATAAATTAATATGGCTACATAATAAAAAGAAAGCTGCCATTTTCATCTATCGGAGCTGGAATAACTACCACAAAGCCCCATTCTGCCTCTAGAAAGGTTTCCTTCTACTAATTCATCCCCCTCCACACCCAAAAATGGATTATGTTATTATTTTCAATTCCTAAACTCAGATTCAGGTCCAATTTGGAGGGGCCAGGTCTACAGCCAACATTGTATCATATGTTTAAGTCAAAAGAAAAAAATTACCTGAAATATAGCATATAAGAAACCATGATATGAATCCCAACCCCACCCCAGGACTCCCAATTCCCTAGAAAGGGATAATTTAAGAGACTGAGCATTTGATTCTATTTATAAAAATTAAAGCATACTAACTATTTAAATTTAGAGAAGTACAAAAAACATAGAAAAGATAAAAAATTGCCCGAAATCCATGTCCCAAGAGGAAATAACATTTAATATTTTGGCTATATTTCTTGCAGTATTTTATCTACTTTAGAAAATAACTGAGATCATACAGTATATATAAATTTGAAATCTATTTCTGGTGGGTTGTTTTTCAGTTTGGCTTTACTTACTTTAAAAGTTTACCTCTTTAATACTCTTGAACACCTTCCTTGTATTTCAAACAAAGATCATTCAGTGTTTTGACTTCAGCATCCTGGAGACATCCACAAACAGCCCAAGCTTCTCCTAAGTGTAACTCACTCAACTGTGCAGGGATTTTCTGGTCCCACAGCAGTGACAATGTACCCAAATAGTACAGTACACGGTGACATGAGAACTGACTTCCTAAGAAATACGTGATTGTCATTTTATTCTGTTAATCTCAATTTAGTGAGACGTTTTCATTTTTTTTTTTAACATTTCACAACATCCACTGCTTCACACTTGGTGATCTTTGAATCGCACAAGTAGGAAAGAGGGTACATGCAAAAGCAAGGAAGGGGTGCGGTACACATGGAGGAGAGGGGTCATCCAAACATCACACACATTAAGAACCTCATTCACTTGACAAGGGGGAGAGGAAGAGGACGGTATGAAAAGGAAAAGAGGAAAAGGAATGTTCTACAGGACTTCTGATTGAGAGTTCTCCTGTCTGACTGTCTTTAAACCTTTCTCATCCCTCAGTACCACAAGGAGGATAGTAGGATGACTGCCTAACACTTAAAGTGAAAGATACTTTTCTTTGTTAGATAGGAAATGGTTATCCTTTTGAAAATGATCCAAAAATATACTCTTTGAACTGAAGGAAAGCAATCTCTCTATCTCTCTATCTCTCTATCTATCTACCTACCTACCTACCTACCTATTTTGCTTCACACTTGCTGATCTTTTTATATAAATAAAATGGTTTATTTTTTAAAGTGTGTCTGTTGGCCCAGAATAGAGAATGGATGTAATCATCCACGTTTTAAGCATTGCCAGCCAAGGACGTCAGCATTTTGTTTGACTTCAATGGTTCCGTAACTTTTTAGTTGAAGTTCCCAGGATTCCTTGCTCTACCCTTCATCTTCCAGACTTCAGCTGTGAGGCCATGCAGTGTTACTGGGGCCGGAGGAGTTTTCCACATGACGTCCTGTGAGTACAAACTTGGGGGCGGGGGGAGTAGTATGCAGCTTCCCCAGCGCTCAGACACCGTTTACGGAGCTCGCAGCCAACCGGTTGTTAACCTGTCCCCCACGAACACCTTCCCCAAGTAGAACACACACTTCGGAGTTCGGGAGCTGGATGTTTCAGGCAGATATTTTCCAGCCACCAAGAATAGTTTCAAATCATGTTGAATAGAATAAAAATGGTCAAATCCCAGCCCGTGATATCCCCAGCTATCATAATTACATCTGAAGTCCCAGGAGACTCAAAACTTTTAAAAGATATTACATTACGAAGTGTAAATTCCTTTAAGTTGTAGTTGCCAATGATTCTCATACCAATGTTTTCCGTAGTGTCTTAGAGGAGACAAGTATATTCTGCTTATCTCGTCTTACATAAAAGGAAGGAAAATAGCGTATGTTGGTTCTTCTGAAAAGAAATTGCTAAATTTGACTAATTAATCTCCATAATTGGATATTTAAATAATGAATTGATATTGAAGATGGTTCCTAATATTCTTGGTTAAGAACAACTGTTTTTGACTTGCTTCTAGAAACCTGAGGACGGGGCCAGGGATTTAGCTCAGTGGTTAGAGTGCTTGCCTCGCAAGCATGAGGCCCTGAATTCGATTCCCAGTACCAAGAAAAAAGAAAAAGAAAAAAAAAAAAAAAGCTTAGAAACCTGAGGATGATGAACTAGACGTATCAGTTGGGAGCTTCCTGCTGTATGTGCTGGACATTTTCACCCAGATATACATCTGACCTTGAAAACACACTTCAAGGGCAAGGATCAAGCAAAGAGCACATGTAGTTAATGTAAAAAGCCTACACAGTCTACATTTCAAAGAAAAATTCTCAGTTATCTGTGGAGTCATCTCCAAACACACATTCAAAAGCAGTTATAAGTGCACAGTTCATTGCTAAATATCAAATATTTATTTGGAATTATCTACAAATTTGTATTAATAAGATCCGTGGAGGAAAATAATAAATTGCTGAGAGTATAAAAACAGCTTTCACTGTTTCTGGGCAATGTGACATTTTTGTTTTCTTTATAGATTAAAAAAAGCAGTTCAAATGTGTTTATATCAAACCTTGGAGGAATTCTAAAATGTTTTAAAAATGAATACTTCTTGTGAATTATTAAATAGAGCATTTACATGTTTTGTGCTGTAACTTTCATTTTCTTGCAGTGGGATTTTTCTCTTCTTCAAAAATAATTTTGTTACTATACAAATTTGGTTGTAAAACTATAACGAAGAGAAAAACGTACTGCTTGCCCACATTTTAAATTTTGGTACCTGTTGATAGATATGATTGATACTGATAAAATGCCAAGCCTGACTAATTTCACCTTCTCCAAAGCTGATGGTGATCAATCTTTTTAATGTTTGTTTGTCCAATATTTTTAAAGAACTTTGTCTACTCTCTTCAGAGATCTTACCCCTGTAAGATCTTCCATAATTGTGGTGGACTGCTACGGTGTGGTTTTGGCATAGAAGATCCATCTGAGGATTGTTGCCGACACAACACAAAGGAGAACCAGAGCAGAAGCTAGTTGGCGGGCTGTTTCCCAGGAGAAGTTCTGCTGTGGCTGGTTGTCCTGAAGGAGACTCGGCTGTTCTCATCACAGAAGGAGCTCAGGGCCTTGCTGTAGCTGTGGATGGCTGCTGTAGCTTCAGGGGAGCTCTGGTCTTCATCTCTGCTGCAAGCATCATACCCTTGCTCCAGTATAGATTTTTCAGCCTTTTAATGCAGACACGGATGTACATGTGACAGCGCTGTGGGCTCCCAGCCCTTGATTGGATCTTTAGGGTCTCCAGTGCACAGATAGATGTTCTGCATTCTTCCTGCATCTGGCTTGTATGTGCGAATGTTGTAATTTGTAAATGAATTAAAACTGCTCTCTTGCAAACCATTGGCTCTAGAAAGGTAACTGATACAATAATATTCCTGTAATTCTCTAATTTTAAACCTGATTATTTAAGTCCCTTGCTTACAGGCCTCTACTGGCTCCCTGCAGCTGCAGAACAAAATCTTCTCTCCAAGTTCACCAGCTACCTCAAAACCTGGGCCCAAACCTGGGCCTCAAAAACCTCCTTTTCTCACCTTAGGTCAGTGCTTCCTCCACACGTCACCCTTTGAGCCAACACTGCTGATTTTCTTCCCTCTCTCTGTATTCATTACTCTCTCTCACCTCTATGCACTTGCATGTACTATTCTTCCCTTCCTCTTTCTACTATCAATAAACTACTATTCAACTGCAGAGAGCTATCCTCCCCTCCCAGATTCCCCAAGCAAAACAAGCTACTGCTCTCCCACTTCTCTGTGGGGGCAGCGCGTACACTCTTGTATAATTTTTGCACAATTTTTTTTTTTTTGCACAAATGTTGATCTCCTCCCACAGACCATAATGTGCCTGATGGCAAGCACTGATTCCTTGTCCTTCACTGAGTCCCTGATTTATAGGTCTTCAGAAAGTGTTTACAGAATCCTAGTTGTCAACATTACCCAGCAAAAACAAACAACCCAAATCCAGTTTCTTTTCCTCATGTATGGCATGGTGTGCGACATGTGACAATACTACACACAAGCCTTTCTGACCCACAGCTGCCCACACAAGTACAGTGAGACCCTCTGTGGCGGGCACTGCTAAGGCTTCAGGTGAAGTGCGAAGAAGGCAAATATGCCAAGTGTTGTCCTTTCCATCTCCCTCCTGCATTCCTCTCCCCCCTCCTGTGACTTCACACCCACAGCATTCGCCATCAGACGCCTTCTGGCTGGCAGTATGCTTTCTTAATACAGTATGCACACTAAGCTATAGATAAGAAATTCTCTCTTTCCTCCCTTGGCCAATTTCCATTCCCTTAGCAAAATATCACGAGACTCCTTTGTGAGAGACCAGTAAGATTACAAGTAAGTAGTTGATATTCAGGTAAAAATAAGCTCCGCCTCCCAGAGAGGAATATCTTTTTAAAACATCACCAATGAACCCAAATGAATTTATCCAGCAGAATACTGTACATGGAAGAGCTATTCTTATGGGGAAACCTTACAGAAGTTCTCTGAACTTTCTGGGTCACAGATGCCACATTCCCAGTATGTGAAAGAGATCAGCTAGCAGAATCCACATTTCTGAAAGGTTGTCGACACCCGGACCATCTGCAGGAATGTCCCGGTGTGTCCTGCTGGGGGATCAGAGTTCTGAAAATCACAGCCGCTTGGAGCATACACCATCACACACTGGGGAAAAATCACTTAGAGACAAATAGAATTAGGGCAAGGAAAGCAAAGGGGAAAAAGATGTTTGAGAGCTGTATGGCTGATGAGAAAGGATCATAATATTGGGGAAACTACAAAGATTCCATGACCAAATAGATGGGACTTGGCATTCACACAAAAAAATCCACTGAAAGAGCCAAGAATATATCCATTCCAGCATTTTTTAAAAAATGTTTTTCATCCTTAGCTGAGTGCCCTATCCCACATTAGCTAAAAAATGGGAAAAAAAAAATCACAAAAGACTGAGTGGGTCAGAACACTCCAAGCACTTTTCTTCGTGAAATTACAAAACCTAACAAATAGCTAGAAATGTCTCTGCTCTACCCTCACTTCTCATGATATTGGTTTCAATGCTCAATTTGATTTTATTTCCAAAGTGGCCATTCCTCTAATAGCCACACATGCTGAGATCAAAGGATGGAGAGGCTATTACATACACAACTAATGTTACAGAAAGAAAAGTTAGAAAGGGCCAGATTTCATTACATAAAGGAATAATTTCAAGAAATAAAAACCATTTCCAGAGGAAGCTGAAACCAAAAATAGGAGCAACCTTAAACTTCATTTGAGGAGATTGAGGGAAGTTGTGCCCCTCCATGTGGTTGCCTAGGGAACAGGACTCATTTATCTTTTGCCATCCAATAATTTCTTGGAAATTGCTATCCTATATTATATTTGTGGTTGTCAAATTCACTCTAAATGGAAAACCTCTTCAAAAAGTGCAGTTTAAGTTATTCTAAAGGACTCTTTGTCAGGAAAATATTATACAAAGCTAAAGCATCTATATTACCATTTACTGTGCCAATAAATTAACACTCTTCTTCTTGGCTAGAAGATTTTCTCATCCATTTCTTATTATTCTTTTGATTCATAAATGTGGAATTTTCTGATAAATATGTGAATTTGTCTTCATTAAAAACACTTATCTTGGCATGTCAAAAAATATAAATGTTAATATTCTAGTTCGAATTAAACTATGCAAAATTATTCTGACTTTCCTCCAAACATTCAAGGAAAAATACTGTTGATAATGGAGTGCATAAAAAGCAAAAAAAAAATGATATTTAGCTTCCTTCACATGATAAATTTTCTTTAAGTGGTGCCCATGGTGGCAGTATGACAAGAGAACAGCCATGGGCACCCGCCTCCAGCCAGCTACGGGCTGTGGATCCACCCCGGCCACCTCAAACTGCCAACTACTCGCTGGCTCCGCATTTGGTTCCCTTCAGCACAGGTGCCAAACCGACCAACTGACTTGATCCTGGATGAGGCCATTGCCCCAGCAGAGAAGGTGAGCTCTGGAGAGTTGGCAGCTCCAGGGAGAAATAACGAACTTGGCCAGCAGCACTAGCACCAAGAAAAGCCCACAGCTGTTGTTAATGGCAAGAACAGCGTGGGGTTTTACTCCGAGACGGACTCCTCTGTGGCAGGATAGAGTTGGAGAAGAAACCTGTACAGCACCCACCATATTGCCAGAGAAGAGTTTAACCAGACACCGTTTTGGGAAGGGGTTGACTGTGTGGAAGTGAGCTGAAGAACAGCTACACTACAGCTCCACTCCAGGAGTTTGAGTGTCACCCTACCACAGTGATGGGGTGACAGACAGCCACAGGAGACAGACATGAGAAGGTGAGGGTTAGACATAGATCCCCTGAGAAGTTTAAGCTCAGGCCGGGAAGGCTGGGAACCCCACAAGCCATGGTGGGAGGCCAGGACTGCCAGGGTGGCTCTCAGAGGTGGATGGCTCTAAGTCCAGTGGTGCGCTCGAGTGCCTGCCCCGCTGCCTACATCCAGTGGAGAGTGGTGGCTGGATTCCCACTTACCAACATGAGTGGGGATGTGCCTCGGCTTGGACAGTTACCATGGCCTGGGGCTTCTGGCAGAGAGGCCTCTGAAGCAGTAGGGGACAAACTCACAGCCTGTTAGACTGTGCAGGGAGGACCATCATTTGCTGGATTCTAAGACTGCAGTTCCTGGAAGGAAACCTCTCATTTGGAAATACAGATGAAGTTTTTTGACCCTTTTTTTCTCCTTTATTGTTTTTGGGGTTTGTTTTTGTTTCTGTTTCTGTTTTGTTCTGTTTGGAGGGTCCCCCACCCTTTTTTTCTTTTTTCTTTCTTTTCTGGTGTTTTGTTGGGTTTTTTTTTGTCTTTTTTTCCCTTATTACTTTTTCCTTTAGTTTGGTCTCTTTTTCTTTCTCTTGCTTGTACTTTTTTGTTACTTTTATCTGTTATATATTCTGCTCACCAAACATTTCTAACCATGTCTAGTTATGCTCACTAATGACTGTAAAATTAAATGCCCCAGAACAAACAACCACCTCTCAGTTCCCAAGACCTTCCCAAGGCCACAGTGGCTCCAGCTCCTCTGCCCTGGACAGTCCCCAAAGCCCACAGCCTCAAGATAAGGAGGAACAGGACTAGGGAACAGGACTCATTTATCCAATGAAATGCCTCTAAAAACTCCCACATGCCCCTTACCTGACCCATGGGACATGAAAGGAGAGGAAATCAAAAGCCACATATCCAATTATTTGGAAAGATAACAGAGGAGATTTAAAAAAATTGATCAGTAAGGTTCTTGGTGAGTTCAAAGAACATATAACTAAATAATTAATGATCCTAATAAAAAATCATCAAGTCTACAGAAGACACTAATAAAAAGCTAGCTGAGCTAAACAAAGTGATGCAAAACATGAATGCTGAGCATAGAAAAGACGTTGAATCCATGAAAAAGCACCAAACAAATTCAGGAATTAAATATCCTCCTAAAAGTATGGGCAGCAGAAGCAACTAATGTGACAACAAAGCATCAGAACTAGAAGACAGTGATTAATTAATGAGATCACTCAAAACAAGACATCAAGAAAAAAGGATCAAACAGCTGCTGGATGATACAAAGAAGACTGGGATTAATTGGAATTTGTGAAAAATTAGTAGAGGGCACAATGGCATTCAAAAACCTATTTACAGATAAGAGAAGAAAACTTTTCCAATATGGGAAGAAAACTTAAACATAAAGATAAGTGGGCATATACCAGAACCCCAAATAACCACAATCAGAAAAGAACCTCTCCAGGACACATCTTAGTCAAAACCCCAGAAATCCAACAAGAACAGAAGCTTAAAAAACAAAAAAAGTTGTTACAGAAAAGCAAGGTCTCGCTTAAAAAGAAAAAGCCATCAGAATTACAGCAGACTTCTCAACACAAACCTTAAAGGCTGAGAGAGTTTAAAGTGAAGTGTTTCAAGCCCTAAAAGAAAATAACTTCCAACCCAGACTGATATATCCTGATATACCTGGAAAATTGATGGAGAAATAAGATATTTCCATGATAAAGAACATCGAAAGAAATTCATGACCACCAAACTAACTCTCCAAAAACATTCTCAAAGATATCATAGAAAGACACAATGAAGCTAGCCATGCCAAAAACTCAAATAGGATTAATATATCACATAAGGTGAGCAGTTCATTATAATGGAAAGGAAGGGAACTGGCAGCAGCAAAATGATGCAATGGTAGGAATAAGTCAGTAACTTTCAGTAGTAACTCAATGTGAATGGTCTCGATTCTCCAATCAAAAGACAGAGACTGGCAGAATGGATCAAAAAATAAAACCCAGTGGTATGGTGTATACAAAAAAACCACATTTAACCCCAAAAGAAATTCATAGACTAACAGTCAAAGTGTGGAAAACAATATTCCATGTAACACAAACCAAAAAACAAGGGGTAGCTACGCTTTTTTCAGACAAAGTGGACTTTAAGCCAAAACTGATCAAAAGAGGTGAAGAAGGGAACTACATATTGGTTAAGGGAAGAATTCAACAGGAAGGTATACACTGAACAACAGTACACCTAACTTCATAAAACAAACAACACTGGACATAAAAGACTACATAAACATCACTACAATTATAATGGGAGACCTCGACACCCCACTATCACAAATAGATCAACTAGACAAAAAAAATCAACCAAGAAATATCAGAGTTGAACCAAACCTTCAAACAAATGGACTTAGTAGCTATTGACAAAGTGTTCTACCCAACAACAAGAGAATTCATTCTTCTCAGCAGCACATGAAACTTTCTCCAAAATAGATCACACAACAGCAAATAAAGCAGGCTTAAGTAAATGCAAAAGAATCAAAATTATACTATGCATATTACTAGATCATAGTATAATGAAAATAGAACTCAATGGCAAAAGAAACCACAGAAATTATGCAAAAGCATGACAATTAAATAACATATTCTTGAATAATCAAAGGGTTACAGAAGAAATCACGGAAGAAATAAGACAGCTCCTAGAGTTAAATGTCAATGCCAGTACAATATACCAGAACTTATGGTATACTGACCGCAATCCTAAGAGGGAAATTTATAGCTGTGAATACCCTTATCACAAAAGCATGGCAAGCTCAAATAAATAAACTAATAAGGCACTTCAAGGTCCTACAAAAACAGGAAAAAATCCAAATCCAAAGATAGTACAAGGAAGGACATTGTAAAGATTAGAGCAGAAATCAGTGACATGGAGACTAAAAAACAATACAAAGAATCAACAAATCGAAGAGCTGGTTCTTCAAAAGCATAAATAAAATAGACAAAGCCTTAGCCAATCTTACCAAAAAAGAAGAGACTCAAATCAATGCAATAAGAAATGAAAAACGTGAAACCATAGGGACACTGCCCAAATCCAGATTATAAGCAACTACTTCACAAACCTGTACACCAGTAAGTTGGAGAATTCAGAAGAAATAGATAGATTCCTAGGTGTGTATGAATTACCAAAACTGAGTCAAGAAAAATTTAAAACCCTGAACAGGTTGGGGATTTATCTCAAGTGGTAGAACACTTGCCTGGCAAGCACAAGACCCTGAGTTCGATCTCCAGCATGCCCGCAAAAAAAAAAAAAAAAAAAAAAAAAAAACTTTGAATGATCCAATAACAGGCAATGAAATTGAAGCAGTAATTAAAAAAAAAAAACCTACCAACTAAGAAAAGCCTAGGTCCTGATAGATTCACTACTGAATTCTGTAAGAACTTCAGAAAAGATTTAAGACCAGTATTCTTCAAATTCTTTAATGAAATCAAAAGGGAAGGAGTATTCCCAAAGTCATTCCTGAAAGCTAGTATTATCCTGACTTCAAAACCAGAGAAGAATCCAACCATAAAAGAGAACTACAAACCAATTTATTTAATGAACATACATGCTAAAATCCTCAACAAAATACTGGCAGACAGAATGCAACACATCATCAAAAAGATCATACATCATAACCAAGTAGGCTTCATCCCAGGGATGCAAGGATGGTTCAACATACACAAATGAATAAATGTAATACATCAAACAGAAACAAGGTCAAAAATCATACAATCACCTCAAAAATCACATCATTCCAAAAAAGCCTTTGACAAAATCCAACATCCATTCATGATAAAAAGAAGCCCTGAATAGGTACAGAAGACCTTATTTCAATCTGATAAAAGTCATTTATGATAAACATACTGCCAATATAATATTAAATGGGGAAAAACTTAAAGCTTTTCCTCTAAAATCAGGAGCAAGACAAGGATATTCACTGTTACTGCTCCTGTTCAACACAATCCTCAAAACATTAGCCAGAGCAATTGGGCAGGGAAAAAAACAAAAGAGATACGTATAGTAAAGAAAGGAGTCAGATCACCATTATTTGCAGATGACATGATCCTCTACACAGAAGACCCAAAAAATTCCACCAAAAGACTCCTAGAGGTAAAGCTAAATTCAGCAATGCAGCAAGATACAAAATCAACACACAAAAATCAATAGTGTTCCCGTACACCAATATGAACTTACTGGGAAAGAAATTAGGAATAAATTCACAATAGCATCAAGAAAAATTAAATATTTAGGAGCTAACTTAACCAAGGTGCAAAAGACCTCTACAAGGAAAACTATAGTACTCTGAAAAAGAAGACTGATGAGGACATCAGAAACTGGAAGGATTTACCCTGTTCTTGGATAGGCAGAACCAATATAGTCAAAATGGTCATACTTCCAAAACTGATAGATAGATTCAACATAATCTCAGTCAAAATGCCACAACTGCATTCCTCACAGATCTAGAGAAAACAATCCTAAAATTCTTAAGGAACCAGAAGAGACCAAGAATAGCAAAAGCAATCCTGGGTAACAAGAACAAAGCAGGAAGCATCATAATCCTGGACTTGAAGTTACATTACAAAGCTACAGTTATAAAAACATCGTGGTACTGGCACAAAAACAGATATGTGGATCATTAGAACAGAACACAGGAAGCACAAACAACCCCAGGCACATTCAGCTATTTGATCTCTGACAAAGGGGTCAAAAACATACAGTGGAGGAATGACAGTCTCTCTAATAAATGGTGCTGGGAAAACTGGCTGTACACATGCAGAAGACTGAATCTAGACCCATATTGCACCATGTACTAAACTAAAATCAAAATGGATCAAAATAGAAACACAATCTGTTGGAAAATAAACTAGATAAAACTCTAGGCATAGGCAAAGACTCTCTAAACAAAACTCCAATGGCATAAAAAATAGTACCAAGGATCAACAAGAGGGTTTATATCAAATTAAAAAGCTTCTGCACAACAAAGAAAACAACCAAGAGAGTGAAGAGACAACCTACAGAATGGGAAACTTTTTTGCCTGGTAATTCTTGGACAAAGGACTAATAAGTGAAAAACTCAAAAAATTCAACCCCCCAAAAATAAAAGATGCAATCAAAAATGGACAACTGAAATGAACAGACACGTCTAAGAAGTGCAAATGGCCAATAAATATATGAAGAAGTGTTCACCACCACTGGCCATTAGAGAAATGCAAATTTAAAAACACCAAGATTCCATCTCACTCCAGAAAGAATGGCCATCATCAAGAAATCAAATAATAACAAATGCTGGTGGGGCTGTAGGGGGAAAAGGAACCCTTCTACATCATTGGTGGGAATGTAAACTAATAAAACCAGTAAGTGGAGATTCCTCAAAAAACTAAACCTAGAAATTCTCTTTGACCCACCTACTTACCTTCTAAGTATCTTCCTAAAAGAATTTAATACATCATATTACAGTGATACATGCATACACATGTTTATAGCAGCACAATTCATAACAGATAAATCTTAGAAACAGCCTACATGCCCATCAACAGATGTGTACAAAGAAAACATGCTATTTATACACAATGCAGTACTACTCTGCCATAAAGATAAGCTTGAGTCATTTCTAGGAACATGGATGCACCATACTGTTAAGTAAAATAAATCAGACACACAAGCTTAAACATCACACGGAATCTCTTATGTGAGAAACCCAAAATACAAATAAAGAGCAAAATAAAAGATAAAAGGAAGTAGGGAGATCTTTTTCAAATGGAAAATGGATCAAAAGATGGAGGGAGAAGGGAGGAAGAGGAGGGAAAGGGGATAAAAAAAGAATTGAGATTTGTTATGTACATGCACCAACTCCCCATGAGGAATGTAACCACTATGTAATGCAAACATATACTAATACAAAATAAAAACTGAAATAAACAGTCTTCAATTATTGCTTACTATAAACCCAACCACAAAAGAGAAAACTTTGGGTAATTGTCATGGGAAGGTTTATTAGAAGTACCATCGGTGGGGAAGAGGGGGGAGAACCAAAATGCATCACGTACAGGTACAAAATAAATGTGATGAATGTGACCATTATATGTAAAATGTACCAATACATGTTCTTGGTTTAAAATAAAAAAAAGAAGTACCATCAATGATATTAACACGTTTGTGTATGTGTGCGCCTGTATGTGTGCGTGTGTGTATGTGTGCTTGTGTGCAAGCACAAGTGTGCCCACATTGCTTAAAAACAACACTGCTGGCCAATTTTCTATCCTTTCTACTTCCTGTAATTCTTTCAGGTCAAGGTAATTATTTCATGGGCATGTTGGGTCTTTCATTCGCGTTAACTGAGTAAAAGGCATTCTGACAGCTAACTCCCCAGCAGGTGGAATATTCCTTCTCTTTACATTCCTTACTAATGCTTTTGGCTTCTCTATACCTTGTCACTTTTTACAAGGAGGCCAAAAGATACTAAGCATTATCTCTGCACTTTCCTCTTTGAAACATCTTGCATTACATTCTACATAGATTGAGAGAAGAGACTAGAAGCTAAAGAAGGACATTTAATTTTCTGTGAAATTTTAAAAGCATGTTATACAATGCTTGAGACCAGTGATTTTGTACCTCGAGCACCTGTCCTCTAAATCTCCGTTAAGCAGAACTGAACCATAAAAGAAAAATCTTGTCCTAAAACACCATTTTGGGCACTATGGAACTAAATGCCAAAATGACTTATTTCTAGGCGTCAATTTTAAGGGAGCTGAATTGTAACAGGACAGAATCATATAAGAAAATTTGCTTCCAAAGCTGGAGCCAGTTTACAGGGAAGGTTGTCAGATGAGTGTATACACAGTTTCATCTGCCGTGACTAAGTATTGCACCCTAAGAGCAAAGATCAGAACGAGGTAGTATTGCCAAATACCTGCCTTTGCTCACTCTGTTTTATTCATGAGGACTGTTAATGACTCATTTAGGCTCATGTAGATGCTTGGCAAGTAAACACAAAAGTAGATTAATAGAAAAAAGTTAATCTTTTTAAGTTTTAAACTGGCAATGTGCATTTATTGTATTTGAGAGAATTTGATAGACTACAAATAAATACGATGAGATTTGCAACATATAGTAAGTATAAACAAATGAGTCATTTATGAGACTAGTTTTAAATAAAATGCATATGTGTGGTAAGCATAGAAAAGAATACAAATGTCGATTAAATACTGGTTACCAAAAACTAAATCTACGATGAGATTTGCAACATATAGTAAGTATAGACAAATGAGTCATTTATGAGACTAGTTCTAAATAAAATGCATATGTGTGGTAAGCATAGAAAAGAATACAAATGTCGATTAAATACTGGTTACCAAAAACTAAATCTGTATGACATATACATGAGTCAATATTCACGCAGTTGTCAACTGGCCAGCCATCGGTGACACCCACTCTAGCCCCACAGATA
>PVJO010031516.1:0-14229 GCA_004026905.1 Hystrix cristata
TATAGGTACAGAATAAATGTAATGAATGTGACCAATGTATGTAGAATGTACCAATACATGCTCTTGGTTTAAAATAAAAAAAAAATTAAAAAAAAAGAATATAAAGTTACAGAACTAATAAAAGAATTTGGTAATGTCACAAAACACAGATTAAAAAATGCAAAGAAGAGCAATAAGCACAACAAACGCATAGTATTGAAATAAAAATAATATTTAGAGAAATCCACGAATTTGGGAGATTACTTAAATGTGTTTTCAAAAGCACAACTCATGAAAAGAAAAATCAGCTAATTAGACTTCATTGAAATAAAAATTTTGACCAATTTTGAAAATTTTCAGTACCTTTTGAAACACTACACGAAGAGCAGGAGATTTCTGATATAAATATAATAGAAAAGGGTTAAAACAACACATCAGGAACACAAAATAATACGAGAGTCACTAGGGTTAGAGTTTCTGTAGAAGAGTCATGTTGTTTCATTTCTCCACACCCCATATTACGAGCAAGAGCCAGCTAGAATGTTAGAGGACTAAATCATGTTGGACAAAGAAGTAAAACCTGTAAATAATAAACAAGTTCTTAATATTTATCTAGGAAGGTATATTTAACTTTTTACAATCAACTGACATGAAGAATCATTATTCATAGAAGTAGAAAACGGTGAAACTTCTGTAGAAAACAGATCTGCAGTTTATGTAATAACCACGATTCATATTTCATGTTATCTAGTTGAAAAGGACACATCAAAAAAAACGTTGCACTATGTACGTGTAACCACTCCCAAGGTAACTGTAAATTGCATGTATTACCAACATGTACTAACAATTTTTTTGTGTGTGGGGGGGGTTGCTGGGGATCAAACTCAGGGCCTTGCAAATGCTCTACCACTTGACCTAAATCCCAACCCCTAATAAAAATATTAAAGAAAAGCAGTATTTCAAAAAAGGACACATCATTCACCAATACATGTTTATCACTAGAGTTCTATATTAATATTAGAGAAAAGTCCTTCAATACCAAATAAGTTACCAGAAATAAAGAAGTATATATCTTAATGGAAAAATGTGAACTCATAAATGTGTAAGCACCAAATAATACTCTCAAAATGGATGAAAACCACAGACAGATTAAAGGAATATGCAAGTATACAATTAATAATTTGATTTTTTTAACACCAACTTCTTAGTAGTTGAGAGAAACATGATAATGAAATCAGCAATGACATAAACTATTTGGTTAACAAAAATCAAGTAGACTACTAATGCTTTGTGGAACATTAAATTTAACAACAGCAAAATATACATTCTTTACAAGTGCACATAGTAGGTTTATCTGGATCTGCCATATTCTAAAATATAAAATAAGTTTCTGTAATTTCAAGAAAATTGAAATGATACAGGTTATTTTCTTGTGAAATAAAAAAATTTTTAAAAAACTATCAAAACACTTCTAATTTTGGAGTGCAATAAGAAACCCTACATGAATTTAAAAAGTATTTATCTTGAATAATAATACAAATACTACAGAGCAAAATGTGTGGGATGCGTTTAGTAGCAATGTGGGATCTAGCTAAAATAATACGTACAAGAAAATGTATAGTTTTGAATTCCTACATTAGAAAAGAAAGCCTTGAATCAGTGATCTAAAGTGCCACTCAAATAAATCGACAAAGAAGCTCAAATGAAAATCAAAGAAAGAAGAAAAGAGGATAATCAACATAAGATAAATTAATGAAAGAGAAATAAGAAACAAAAATATCAATGAAATCAAGGCTGATCATTGGGGAAACAATTATTAAAACTAAAAATTTCTAGCCAGCATAATAATGGAAAAGTGAAAAGATGTTCAAAAACAAAGATCAAAAATAAAATAGGAGAAATAAGTACATAAACTCCGTAAAATAAATATATAATAATCATGAAATAGTGTATCAATAAATCTGATAACTCAGATAATATGAAAAAATTGAAGAGAAAAAAGGACAGGAAAATTGGGGAGAGGAAGGCAATATTCTGCATACCAGTGGCAGTTTAGTTATGTTATAACATACATTTGTCATAGCTTATAAACTCATTCACGCACAAAAAAATGGTAAACTTTGTTGCATGCAGAAGATCTCTCAGTGAGATTAATAGCAATACCTGCCAGAATCCTCTTGAGCAAATAGAAAATAAAACAAGCAAATTAAAGATTAGAATTTAAGACACCTTCTGAGTAGATTTTTTTCAGATATTTCTTAATTTTTATTCTAGCTATTTTTTCATTTTTATTGCTTTTGCAATTTTTGAAATTGTGGTTTTATAGCTATATAAAACCTGTCATTGTAATTATTTTACATGTAAAATACAGGGACATTAATTACATCCGTACACATCATGTGATCATCACCGCTGTCTACTTAATACTTCATTGGTTAAGAAACAATTCTATTTTCACACAGTTAGGAGAAACCTAATTTTTGAAAAGTAAAGTAAAATTCAGCTGAATCATAGTTAATAACAATCAATATATGTTTGACGTGAAAGGTTAAAGGACGGTGAACGTTTAACAACCAATTCCTGTAGGATTATGAAAAGCGATGAAGAATTAAAAGATGCAGGGTAATATAAAAAGGAAAATTCTCACTCAAATTACATATATCTTTGGATTTTCATCTAGCTTCTTAATAAACAAATGCTTGCAATACTTGATATTATAGACCACACTGGAAAGACAACATGAAAATCCCTTCAAGAATGAGCAGGAAAAGTGCTGGTCTCATGCCAAGATGTCATCAAATTCTTATGCATAATTTCTTTGTTTGCAGTTAGAACACATGATGTTGGGAACGCCTGTCAGTTTTTGTCACTCTGACTCTTTCAATGATCGCACCACCATCGATCCTGATTACTCCAGCAATATGCAGTGAATCAATTCCTGAAGAACAAGTGGGGTCCTGGGTATTTTAATTCTCTGTGTTGCCCAACAACCATGACAGAACCCTAGAGGAGGAGGAGCTTTGAGGTCAGGTTTTTTATGGAATGGGGACGCAGAGTTAGAGTGAAAAGCAGTTACCAAAAACAAATGAGCAAAAGAAGAAAATTTTTGGCACATCAGCATACATGTTGTGAAAGAGTGTACATATACCAAACGATGAACAGTTAGTTCAAAGCAGTGGTATTTTGAATGGTGTTTGAATTCTCCTTCCATAATTAACATGCATCACTTTTATAATCAGAAAAAGGGGTCTTTTATAAAGTAAGGCAAAATTAAAAAGAGATCAAGCTTTTATAAAGTAAGGTACGATACGGAGTGAAATTCGGCAATTGAGTTTTAAAATAAAAGCCCTAAAGAGGTAAATTTGACAAGTTTTTCATCTCCGGTGCGAGAAAGAGCAAGTCTTACATTTCCGCTGTGATTGCTTATGTGCAGAATGGGGAAAGGAAGGCTAAGGAGAGAAACTAAGAGAAAGAGAAAATAAAAAAGACTGAAAATGGGCCACTTGATAAGAGAAACTGGAGTGCTTCTTCCACAGTACACAAAGGGAGGAAGGTAGTTCTTCCTTTCCGAATAACTGTTGACTCATTAAGGAGAATTAGTTCTTGGAACATAAGCATTCCCAGAAGATGGAATGTCTTCCTTCTTAAATTCACACAGGCTACCCAGAAACTTGTGAGTTCCTGGAATTTTTATTAAAACGCTCATATACACGAGCAGTCATTTTGAGACTATATAGTTACTGGTAATGATCATCACGGATGCAACAAAACACACATTTGGATTAGAAAAAAGAAGTATGAAAAAATACGGGGAATACTTTTCTTAAAGAGAGACTTTTATGAAAATGCTTATTTTTCTTTATTCGTTCACATCGGGTGTTACAGCACCATTAGTAAGTTGTTATTTTTATGAGACTGTTTCACTCAGGAAATTTCTTAATTCATTACATTTTATTAGATCAGCAGTAATGAACCAAAAACAATATCATTTATTTTTATTACTACTGTAGGTTAAATCACGATGATTTATATAGGCAGATTGAAGCAATGGCTGTGTAATTACTCTGTTATTGTCAACGATATATTTTTCTTAAATAAGACACTTTAACCACATGTAAAGTCTATAAATACAGAAACTTGCAAGTGAAAATAGACTAGACACCATGCCACCATCTTATACTTAATATCTACTATGTGGCTCCATTCTGAACGGAGGGTATGAGGGACATAAGGAAAGAGATAAATCATTGGTGTTAAGGAAGAGATGATGATGAACATGTCACAGAATATGTCATTCATGTTATAAACATAATTGTGCTACTTCCCTTAATCAGAAACCAAATATAACAATTGCATACAGACAATTTTCTGTGTTTCTTCTATTTGCATGAAGAATATTTTCTAAGTTTCTATGAGCATTTTGCTTCAGTGTCTTACTATTATAAATACTATAGTGTTGTTAGTCAATGTTCTTTTAGTCCAATTTTCTGCAGCCCAAGTCTTTAGAAAGGAATAGGTGCTTTAGAACCCATAGCATAATATTGGAACAACTTGAAGACTTATCAGAAACCATTTCTCTTTATAAGTAAGTAAGCTTATTTCAAATAAGTGTTAAAGTATCAGTCCTACAAATTTTTGTTTTGTTTTCATAATAGTGCGTTAATATCTGCAGCAATTAAGAGGGGACTGGCCTCAAAATATGAAGAGGAAAAACAAATATGAGAGTACCATCTACTATTCACAATCTGGTGTGTACATAGTACTAAGAGCAAAAACAGTTATAACTCATTTGGTAGCAAATCTCGTGCAGAACATTCATGTGGCCATTTACAGTGTTTATTCTAGCTCACATGGTTATTCACTTATTTTGTTGAAGTCGTGTATGCTTAAGAGTATTGTAGAATTTACTTTACAAGGTCCGTAATATAATGAATTCACCAGATTACTGTCTAAGTTTGATAAAGGAAGAAAGAAAATATTCCAAAACACATGTGAGCTGAGAGTTTTGGTAAGAGATTGTGAGCTGTGTTTGTTTTTCAAAAAATGGCGAAGTTGGTTTGGCAAGATGAAATGAGGCGCAGAATTTTATCCTAAGCTATACTCCTGCTTTTTCTAATTTGTAAGCGTTTCATTCTGTGTATTTCCCGACCTTTTCTTCCACCCTGCTTGGTTAATGTAAAACCACATGGGGCAGTGCAAAGTCAGGTGGTTACACCCTTTCTCACTGGCACAGGAATAACGCGAGGGCACCTGGACCGTCCGCACGGACGGATGCAGCAACTGGCCGTATGTGACCCGGAGGTGAAATGAAGATCAGAAAAATTTTGTCAAAATAATTTTAGAAACACTGAGGTCAGTTTCTCGAACCAAAAGGTGAATAAATGTTTTAGATTTAGAATGTCCCCTGACCACATAGCTTTTTAAAGCGCGAAGAAGACATATAATCAGGTTCTCAGCATGTTATGGGCAATCGCCGTTCTCCCAGGATGCTTTGACCCGACTGTAGTTTTCTGTCTGCTTTTGACACTGGGCAATCTTTCCTTATGGACCTATTTTATGTTCCGGACTATGAAAACTTTGGTAATTCCCAGTGCTTCTCTTTATATGTAGAAGCTATGAAATATTGGAAATAGCAATTATTCTTAACAATAAATGAAGGCTTGTTACAGCATATTTTTATGACTATTAATTTAGGGCACTTTGAATGAAAACAGATAGGAGAAAAGTTCTCTCTTTCTTCCCACACGTAGTTCTTCGCTTCTGTCTTGCCACCACTATTTTGGATGCTAATGATTTCAGTTTATTTCTAACCATGTGACTATGACAGCAGACCATCAAATCTACACATCGCCACAGCAAATGGACACACGGAAGACTGAACACCAAATGTTTGCCCGTTCAGTTATGAATCATTTACTTTTTGACACCAATGCAGATTTCATTTAAAAGGAGAAGAAAATAAAACCGAAGTCATTTTTAAATTTTCTTTTCATTTCTTTTTGCATATGCTGCAGAATATAACTTAGAAGTGCAATGTATTAAAACTGTCTTCAAGGATATTCTAATGGGGTTGTTGACGGAAATGGTGTGTTTGTTCTCCTCTGTGTCAGGTTCTTCTCTTCCTCTTTTTCCTGCTGTAAGTGGGAGCAAGATGACACATGGTCTGTTAAGGTTTTCTTCCTTATTTTGTTTTTTATGAGTTTAAGTCTGCACAACTTGAGGACTTAAATTCGGCAATGCTAGTTTAAGTTAAATATGTCCATACCTGTTAAATCCAGAGAGAAGACAACTCTGTGCTTTTGCTATTTCATAAGAAACAAGGGAAAATACTTACAGAAAAGTGGAAGTAATTTTTTTTAGTTTTTATTTTGTTTTTGTATCATTCTTGAAAAATGCTAAATTGATGAGCAATTTTTATTCAATCAATTACCACAAGTTAATGATCCAAACATTATAATTTTATCAGCATATGCTTGAATTTATTAATTTAATCTGTCTGAATTATGATTGCTTGTTTAGCCTACTTTTTCTTAGTGGGTCTATAATTTATGGTCTGTCAACGACCGATTTGTGACAGGGGAAGCACTCATTACTCATTGTGTTCATTAAATTCAATAGAAAAGGTTACAAATTGTAAGAGAGTAAACCCAAAGAGAAACATTTACAAGGAAAGTGAAAGGATTAACTTTACAACTTTGGCAAATAAGAAAACTTTCTAGTGACCACAGAGCCTCAGGAAACTGGACCAAGGCATAAATTTAAAGTTAGTTCCAGCACAAAGTATATTTACCAAGAAAAAAAAAAAACTGTCCTGTATTTTTGAGTTGAAATTGTACTCTAGCACTTGCCCCTCTTAGATAACACAGAAAAAAAAAAATCATCCCCAAAACACCAGGGAATAGATCCTTCCTTAGGAGTCCCATTCACAATGGTAGTATTTGACAAGCCATTCATTAATATTCAGTCTAAATAAGAACCTTGCATGCTACTTTAGGGATTCCCATTACTTTCTACTTTCTACCCTTATGGACTTGAGAAAATCTTTCACACAATTTAAATCTGAATGCAGAACAGAACCTGAATCCTTGAAAGGGTAACAAGTATAAAAGCAAAAATAAGGGAATGTAAAAAATATAGCAGTAAGTATAGATAATGTAAGCTGAATGTGAATACCTAAAAAACTAGCAAATCTTTTAAAATTTGAATTGAATCCCTTGAAAATATGTATGTTTACACATGCTCTAACATTGATAGATAAAAATCTCAGAGGGCAAAAGTCCAAGTCCTACCCTTTTGTCAATTAGTCAAGATTTTTGATGTGTAGTATAGTTATTTTTCCTCTGTAAAAATCAGTGACTACGTCAAACAGAAGTGGTTCATGCATGTAGACTAGAGAGACCATAAAAAAAAAAAATAGAAAATTTAAGAAACAAGTAGTGTGAAAGGCAAAGGGCAAAAAGCTTTATTGAACTGAGTCAGCAGAAAGTGGGACTTTTTGAAAGTTAAAATCCAAGCAGAGTTTGGTCCAATTTCTCTATTTCTTCTTACAGAAGAAATCGCTGTTACCCTGGGCTTAAAATGAGCTAATGGACAGGACCTCCCATTTTCTTCAATTCCTTGCCTGCAGAATTTGTGGCCGAAGTACTTTCCTTCACTGAAATCTATGACGAGTTACTGAAGGAAATAAAAATATTGGAGGTGGAGAAAGGAAAGAGCATTTCAGAAGCAAGGCGGAGGTCAGCACGTATTTGTGCTCACACGTTCCGAGTGGCTTCCAATTCAACAGTCGATCCCTTTTTGGTTGATAGCTCAAGTTGCAAAAAAAAATCTTGTTTTTGATACATTCCATCTGAAGAGGTAGGCGGTATCATTAACATATTAGGAAAGCCACTGGCACACCTTGGTATTAAAAGAAAAAAATTTAGTAAACTTAGAATTGTGTAGACCTGAAAGTTTAAAATTGTCAAGTTCCGGTGGCCTGTGTGCTTCTGCCCCATTGTCACATGTCAGAAGATACCAGACTTGGGATTTTGTGAAAGCGTCTCTGGATTTATGAAATGTACTTCTTGACATGTTTTATAAAAAAAAAAAAAATCACCTGAATATTAAAGTCTCTTTGTTCTTTGCACTACCCTGAAGGTAGAGCTCCACTTCCTTCATATTGTGAAGCTGGGGAGGATCAGTCTTAAAATGGTATTTCCCACTCCCTTCATTACCACTCATTTTCCTATATGCTATCAATCTGAATATACTTCTCTTTTTTCCTGTTACTTTAATGTAGTCACAATCTATTTATTGGATATAGTAGTATTTTCTGACGCTAAAATAAACCAAATTTGTAAACTTAGTTTTAATTATTATGATTTCACACCTTATAATGATACGGTGACTTGTGCAAAGTTTTTACTGAAAATAGCAATAATAATAACATGAATGGCAGAGATAATAATTACTACTAAAACTCATTGAATTTCTACTATGATTAGATGCTATGTAGAGTTTTCATACATTATTCCATCTGATTTTTATAATACCTTAATAAAGTGGGTATTTGATTTCCCATTTTATAAATGAGAAAATTAAGACTTAGAAATAACTTACATAAAGTAATAATAGGAATAGTAGGATTTTGATTCCAGATCTAAATTAAAGATGGTCCAAATGTCACTATATTACATGGCTTATACAGATATATTTGGGGATTATTTATACTAGCAGTATTTGTTTAGTTTCTATCACTATAACTTTATTCTTACATTATGAGGTAGCTGATGATGTAAGGAAAAATAGGGGAGAGGACTTATTATTGTTTTAATACTCTTTCTGTTTGTCACTATGTGCTTAGTACTAGACCCAACAAATAGCCTTAGATGTAGATACGCATTTACTTTTAGGAAACTTCATTAGTATTTTACCTTCTTTGCTTGTTCACACATTATGATACCAAATTTACACTTCTTATGATTTTTCACTCTTTCTACTTAACGGCTATCATTACCTTCCTGCAATGTTCAAAACATCCTTATCTTTAATCATAAATAGTCTCTTGGGGGTTAATAGTAAAAATAATAATCAATACCATGATAATCACTCAACCTCCACATTCATGAGGTAGTTATAATTATTAACCCCATGTTATATTATCTTACCTTAGTTATAATGAGACTGAGCTTTTCACAATTAAGTAATTAATAAGAGGCAGAGCTAGGATATGAATTCAAAATGCCTGACTGTAGAGGTAGTGATCTTTAAATTCCAATGGTTCTTGCTGAGGAAACAACCAGAATATAATTCCTTCTCTGTCTTTTGTCCCTTCATGCAACTGACATCAGGGTGGGGGGAGGAAATCTCCTCTGTTTATGATCCGTAGACATATTGCCATATTGTCTGTTATTTCAAAACATCTTACATGGAGATGTTTTGAAAAATTCTTAAATACTCTGAAATGTATTTGCGTATAATACCACAGGTGACTTATCTAAAGCTGAATTCTAAACACATTTTAATTTAATTTTAATTGTTTCAAGAAATATTGTCCTGTTCCTCTTCCCATATTTTTACATAAATATTACTGAAACAGTTACTTAATAGACTGCACAATTACTGTTTCAAATTAAAAGTATATCTTCAATATTTGGCAACAAATCCTCCCAGTGAATTAATCTGAAAATTTACCATGTCTGGATTCATTGCCATGATTTGGTGGTAGCATTTGATGTGACTTGAGAGGGTGTAGGTAATATGTGATAAATTGCTTAGCAAATTAGAAATTAGGACCTTTGGCCTGTTGAATTAGGCTAGGGCACCTCTAAATTGAAGAGAGGTAGTTTTCGACATGCAACGCAAGATACTGAGTGATCAGCTGTAGGTATAACTTCTTCCTTACTATTATGTCTGAAAATGCAAGTTATTTCCTTGATGGCCTGTGTTGCTTGGGGATTAGGTACTCAAGCCAAAATACTGAGCACACAGTTGTTTGGGAGACTTCTTGATGTTTACAAAAATAGTTCTGGAAGTTGCTTTCAAGCTGTAGTCATCACTATTTTAGCAATTTTTCAACCTTCGGAATTCATTTAAAATTTGAGATTTGCCAAATAATTGTCATAGAGAAAATATAAAGTATGTTCATGAATGCCATTTTCTTCTATACAAGTGTGAGAAAAATCTTTAAAAATATTCTTAGTCGTCATCATGTGATCTACTTAGCAATAACAGCAAGTATTGCGGTATTGGAATGTTTTATAGACTTTATTGTGACATTACTTTTGTTATTAGAAGTAGATGACAGTACTATATGAGAACTTCAATGCCAAACTTATGATTTAAAAATATATTAACAAACACACTCATTAAGAACATAGTGGCCCGTGCCAGCTCACAGTGTAGAGTCTCATAAATTCCCTGAAAGGAAATTAGGCTTCCTCGTATTTTATACATACTGGTACTAAAAGGAGAAAAGAGATTTCCTAAGAACCAGTAACTAATGAGCAAATTCTAGGCAAAGTTGGTGGTGTCTTTGATCTATTGCAGGCTGTATTCTTTTCCAAGAGGGACAGTGGCACGTATACACATTCTGGGGAGATCAAGAAACTAAATAGCTACATCTGGCTCATGGAATTCTCAAAGTAAGATGATCAGCTTTCCTTGGAAAAAGACAGTTTTACATGTCACCTTTGATTCTGCAGTCTCGAATTGCTCATCTGTAAAGCACTTTTGTTTACTGAAGGATCTATGAGTTAGAGTGAACAAAGACATATTCACATATTAGCAGATATGTGGACACACACTTCAGTCTAAGTGTCAAAGCTCAGAAGATATATTTATAAAAGGAATATCTCACTTGCCAAGAATGACACTTGAGAACTAGCTTCACTTAGCATCTCTGAATCTTGTGAAGATTATGCAGGAGCCAAAAAGCTAGTGGAAGGCATAAGAAAGAAGAAATAAGCACCTTATGATTTCACCTTGATTTCTTGTGATTCATAGAATACATGTGCAGTTGCCTATGGTATCAGTTGGACATAAGTCATTAATAAACCTACATTCTTTTAGAAAGTGCTTAGAGCGCACCTCTGAAGCTGGTCTCTTCCCCTTACATGGTGCTTATCCAAAAGCGTATGATCACAGATCGCTGCAGTTACCAACCAGTTATGGATGAGGTTGTAGAAGAACCAGGGTCCACTCAGTGCCTGTGCATATTACAGGGGTTATATCACAGTATAATATCAGGAAGAACTAGAAACTGAATCCTAAACACTCCTGTTCTTTAAATTTCTTAGCCTTTCATGTTTTCCCCTACAGAGCTGCTTCCTCTTTATGTAGCCCCACGCATCTACTTCAGCTGGGAAACTTTGTTGTCCTCTACTTTTAAAAAACCCTGTCAAACACATTATATTGCCAGTTGATTGGACAAGCAAGACTCAAGGAGTCTCCTCTTGTTGCTACCACGCTCACTTCCGGTGCATGCGCCCTCACCCTCTCTCACTGAAACCCTCTCTATGGGCTGTTCCTTCTCCGTTCCTGGGTGAGATCTAGCAGAGACTTCATGGCTATTGTAATCACTTTCCTATCACAACCATTTTTAACTCGTAAAAAATAGACATAGTTTAGAAAGAAATCAAAATATTGTGTGCTTTTAACAATGAGCATGTTGAAATTTAAGTCAAAACGTCTTCCCAGGCCCATTGGAGGGATGAAAACTTGGACCTTCAGCCTCTTTGGCCCCAGACTCCATTTCTGTTCCCTTTCTTCTCTATAGTGAAGAACTCTGGCTCCTCCCAGATGGAAAGGAGAAGGGAGGGAGATGAGGTAAGGGGCAGCAAAGACCAGCCATCTGATGATACCCTAGATAATTTGGTGTTAGTTATATCTAGGAGAGTAGATGCTTTAGATTTGAATAGTTCGTTTTCTTTTGTGTTATATTCACAAATTCTTGGAAGTATTCTTCAGTTCTGGGTCCTTGTGACTGATTTATTAATTCAGGCAAAGAATTTGTCCAGCTTTTTATTCCCCCACTAATCCTATTTTCCTGTAGTGTTCATTCGCTCTCTCTCCCACTGAAGGCTGCACTAGGGAAGAGTCGATTTAAATTGAGAAGCACCTGTCTTTCTGCCCTTTGATGGGAGACACTAACCCATCATGTATTTCAGACAATCCCAAGAGAGTGGCCATTTCCCACTCTACCATTGCAAAAGCTAAGGAGCCTGTATCTCTCACCTTAGGAAAGCTTTTCAAGGGTAGGTGTCGAAGCACTAGTTAAGCTCCCCCAAGAGTGATCCTGCAACCTTCTCACTTAGCTTAGTTGTAGGGGAGTCTCCTTCTTTCCACCACAATGGAATGGTAAAAAGAAATGCACAGCCACACTCTTTTAGAAACATTTTCCAGCCTCATTCTTCTCACTTTAACACCGCTTAAAGACAAGAAGTGGGAGTTCAACTAACAGCAGTTCTCACTCAGAACTACCTCCCCAATCCCAGCACTGTTGGAGGCTGAGGCAGGAGGATTGCAGGTTTGAGCCTAGCTCAAACAATTTAGCAAATTAGTGAGACCCTGCTTAAAATAAAAAATTTAAAAAGACTGGGGATATAGCTCAGTCAGAACTCTGGCTTCAACTCCTACTCAAAAAAGAACCCCATCTCTTGGAGACCCTGCTTAGGGATCAAGCATTTTACTCTTAATGTAAGTATGAATACAACCTCTTGTTGGGTCTCACCTGAAATTGAAGCAAACATTGCTCCATTTCATTGTTTTGTTACACTGAAAAGCGTGATCTTGTTTTCTCCCCATGAGGATTCCATAGCCATATTTTGAAATAAGAAAACATGGAGAGTCAGCATTATCCCCTAAAGATATGATATTGTGCCATGTGCCACTCTTCGCTTCAGGGTGTGACTGAAATCACCGAAGTATCACGGTGTCCTCATGGGCCTCCAGTGTGCATATAAAAAAAGGTGTGCATGAGTGTGAATGTGTTCTGAGCGCCTTCGGTCTTGCTGCTCAATAAAAGAAAGGGCTGCTGGAGTGGAAAACAAAACAAAACACCAAACTCTAGCATCAAGAAGGGTAGAGTGTGTGGAAGGTGAGTCTGTTTTTCTCCCGTGTTCAGGGAAGATAGTTGATTCATGTAGCTATAGACACACAAACCTGGCTACCAGAAAAAAAAAAGATGAAACATTTATGAATTGGGAGCAGTACAAATATTTTCTTCTTAGGGCTGTCAGAATTAGAACACATGTAAATGGTTTACATGGATTTCATAATTAGTGAACACTTACTAAATGGTATGTATCAGTCTGCTTTCTTGTGCTGAGACACAAAGCAGACACCCACAGCTTAAGGGGAGGAGCGGTTTTATTCATGGTTTTAGGAGATTCAGTGCATGCTTACCAGGCTCTGAGGCAGAAACTTCCTGGCGGAAAGGCATGACAGAGCAAAGCTGCTCAGCTGATGGTGACCAGGAAGCAGAGCGTGGGACGGTGCCAAGGAGGGAGGAGTGAGGAACCATACATAGCACCCAAAGTGATGTCCCCATAATGAACACATGCAGGAGTGTCTTTCACTAATCTGCTAGGGATTTTCTAATACCATGAAGTTGATATGTCAGGATGAATGGTCACATGCTAGCTACTTTTATTAGTCACCTATCCATCACTGGCACAAAATACCAGACACCAAACACTTAAAAGAGAGGAAGTTTATTTGGGTTCATAGTTTCAGAGGGGTCAAAGCAGAAACAGTGTGGAGGAAGGACATGGTAAAGGAAAGCTGCGCATCCCAGGGGAGCCAGGAAGCAGAGAGAGAATGGAGGGGCCAGGGACAGGGTCACCTCATTCCAGGCCATACCCTCAGTGAGCTGCTTTCCTGACCAGACCCAAACTCCCTCCAACATATTTAGCTCTGAACTCAGCAGTGGATTCATCCCTGCAATCCCATCCCCTTCCAAAAACCCTACTTCTGAATGCCTGAGACTCTGGGAGAGACACTTTAGATCTAAATCATAACACTATTGTTTCTCTGTCATCATTTAACTGAGCATCATCCCTGCTGATTTCACATCTGGATCCCAAGAACCAACAGCAGTGCCCAGTAAGGCACAGGATATAATAATTTCTGAATGAATGAATGACCTTGTTAAGAGGTTGTGTTGCTCATAATGTTCGAGAAGAGAGTTCTAAAACACATTTTATTCAAATACTGCTAGACCTGGCTTTAATTAGAAGAGTACTGTATCATTATTGCTCATTGTGGTAC
>PVJO010031517.1:0-14230 GCA_004026905.1 Hystrix cristata
TTTTCAGGGTGTTCATAAGTTAATCATAAGATGATTAATTGTGAACTTTACAATCTGTTTGTAAAATGAAAACAGATATTTTTGATGGGTGTACAAAATAGAAACTATCGCCAAAACTAAGCTTATTCTTGAATTAGAAAATTGTAGTTTCTTAAATATGTACAGTAAGCTATTATATATTTAGGAAATCTAAATGGTAGTGAGTAGAACTGTAGCCTGATTTTATATTTATTCTCTCAATTAGCTGTTTGTTTCTTTATTTAACTTAAAAAATAAGATCGTGTAATGTTCTATTTGTACCAAACATGTAGTATAAAATCAGTGTTTATGCAGCAACTTCCACTTACTTAAAAACTTTCATAAGAAATATCAATATATCTTTACAAAATTCCCCCAAATATTTGGCAAATCACTTGCCAAAAAAGGAGTTCTGATATTGAAACTTAAGCAGATAAATATCCTTCCAAAATGGACAAATATCTAAAAAAATCAATCTCTCAAAAATATATATGAACCCAGAACACTAGAAAAGGTTACTGATGTCAGTGGTCATCAAGGAAACAAACATTCAATCCATAAATTTACTCCTTTTCAACACATAAAATTAGAAAGACTGACAGTACCAACACCACTGAGAAAGTACTGCATACCTTCCTGGTGGGAAAGTGAATGGTACACCTGTGTTGTAGCATGGATATACAATCTCTAATAATAGACACTTACCAGAAGATTTAGCTGTTCTTGAGATATGTAGCCAAGACGAATGAATATAAATATGGCCGGAGAAATACATGTTCTCCTATTACTCATGATAAAATATCTAAATCTGAATCAATGGAACTCCAGACTCTCATTACTTGGTGCCTATAATGCTACTCAGGAGGATGAAATGATCTGATAGGAATAAAAACATGATTGAATCTCATATAAATTAAACTAAGCAAAAAGTCTGACAAAAAGTGTATCTACTTTATAATTGCATCTGGCTCTCAGTATCAGAGGGTTCACTGCTTACTTGGCTGCCTTCAAGGCAGAAGGATCATGGCATAAGGGCCTAGTGGAACAAAGCTGCCTGCCTCATGGCAGCTGGGAAGCAGAACATGAGGGAGCAGCACCCTCCAAAGGCACACAACCTCTGACCCACTTTCAAACAGCATATTCAACTCAGACAATCAGTGGACTAATCCATAATCCAGTCACTCTCCAGGCATCTCTTAATCCGTTCAAGGTGACGATTAAGCTTAACTGGTACAGTGGGAAAATGTTTGTTGAGGAAAACAAAAGCGTGAGTTTGATATCCTGAATCTGGTGCCTTGACGTGGTGAAGATTTGACTATGACATACATTGTTTATCTTAAGAAACAGTTGGATATCAAGATCATCCAAATCCATGTCACTTGGGAAAAGCTGAAAGAAAATTTAAAGAGATACATGAGATTTTGAAAATACTTTAGGACAAATATATCATATGCATAAGATAGTCAAAGAAATCAATAGCTTCAATTCCATTATTCCTTCCATAATTATCCAGAAAGATAGCAAATGTTGTGATCCTGCTCAGTTATTCAAAATGTATCCAATTAGTAGAGGTGTTTGCAAGAGATTTGTGCTAGGAAATATCTGCCAAACACCAAGTATAAATGTAACTTTATGTTCTTTAGTGCAATTTTAACAGAGATGTAGTAAAAATGTAGAAAAGTGAGCCTACACTATTATGATCACATTAGAGAATGGGCACTGATTAAAAGATAAAAAAGAATAACTTTCAACAAATATTACTTATTACCTAATAATTGTAAGAAAGATTAGTGGGGCTGAAGATTTAGATTAGTAGTCAGAGTGCTTGCCTAGCAAGCCCAAGGCCCTGAGTTCGATCCCTGGCACCACAAAAAGAAAGAAAGAAAGAAAGAAAGAAAGAAAGAAAGAAAGAAAGAAAGAAAGAAATATTAGCATATACTAAATAATACATAATCTATGTTTTTCGTGATTATTAGTATTTACTCAATTATCTATTCCCCTAAGAATTTGTACATAAAAAATTAAGTAAAAATGTCTCATTCAAGACCGTCAGTAAGTAGAAACAAAGAGCAGGCATTATACTTTTGGACAAGAACAAAGGAGCATATTTCCAAAGATGCTAATTGAAGCCAGTTCCTAACTAAACAGGACTAATATTTCAATCCAACCCATTGAAAATGTCAGAAAAGAGCATTGATAGGAAATTGAGTTTTTGATGGTCCTGTTCTGCACAACTTCCAACTACCATTGAGTGCATCTTGCCTATGAAATTGTTCTTGGAACACATAAATATTCTTATTAAGTATGCAGGTTTAGTGCTACTGGCAGCCAAAAACATCTGAACAGATCCAGTTAATATGCTGCTCATCTTCCTAAGAAGAAACCGAACACTCATTTTTAATGCTAATCCATGACATAATTTCACTAGAGAATAGTCCATGTATCCCAGAGATTTTTATATCTACTTGTAATCTACTAGAGATAACCCTTCACACATAGTCAGCACTCATTAGTTGCCTAAAAGGTATGTCCCTTCATTAAACGCATACTTGCCTAGTCAACAAAGAAACCATTTCCAGTCTTTCAAAATTGAACATTATTTCCCGTCCATACTTTGCCGGTAAATATTCTGAACTTCGACTTTCACTGATAACTGACAGCCTTTCCTGAAACGAACAATTGTATTTCATAAAGCCGTTTTTGTTTTGATTGTCCAGTGAAACTCAATTATTTCATAACTCTAACCCTCCCTGATTACCCATTTTCACATAGATACTTACCTTCATATTGTTTTCTACATTTCTCCAGTAAGATTAAATCATCTCCATTCTTGCCATTTCAAAATTGGGTTCTGGTTGCTTAATTGATCGTATTTCTCAGCCCCAACCTCCTCTTTGTATATTTCTATAAAGTTCTTTTCACCTTCTCACCGTAACTGAAATGTGTCTGCCCTTAAACACTACTTCACTTGTCCTTTTCATGCTCTGAGGATATCTACATTGTCCACTCACAACACACCCACATTCTTTGTGTCTTGGAGTTGAAGAATTTATTCTTCATTTGCTTGTGCATGTGTGTATGTTTAACTTTACTGAATCCTGACTGCCCTGCATAATTTCAGAGTGACTGAGGTAATTATTATTTAAGCCTAGAAATAAGAATAGCTCTTTTCAATAATTCAGAATGGGATTTGAATACATAATATCAGTAGTTGAGCTGAATTTTGAGTTTATTGCTTTTGTCCACCACCAGCTTCAGATTTCTTTAATGATTTTTTGCAGTTTGATGGTTACATGCTGAGATTTTTATGATGCACAAGTTCCATCTTCAGTTTTGAGCCATTTCTAGAGCTTGATAATGCAGAGACTTCTATGGTTTTTCTCCTCTCCAGTTATACACTTGTGTTGCTCATTACTGGGGGATCCTCTTTACAAGTCTTTTTCTTCATCTTACTTTTAGGGTGTCCGTGAATGCCTACTTTCAAGGCTTGAGTTTCTTTGTATTTCTGCTGTTCTTCATCATAGGTAACTGAATTCTGACCTACATCTCCAGTAGTCTTCGTGTGGAACTTTCTTACACTTTCTCAAATAATAGAATTTTTGTTTTATTGGTACAGGATTATGATATCATTATTACTTTCTTCACCCATTATCAACAGAGGTTGAGGCAATGTATTCAGTATTTCCTTTGGAATAATGAGATTTCATCTGGGCCGTGGTGGCAGCAGCATTTACTGACACTTCTTACTGACACAAGGCTTTTGAAAGAAGGTTTCTGCTGGAGACAGCCCTCTGTGCTATTGCAAATACCAGGAGACTATTGCTGGTGCCATACTTGCACTTTTTTTTTTTTTTTTTTTTGTGGTGCCGGGGATTGAACTCAGGGCCTTGTTGCAAGGCAAGCACTCTAATCACTGAGCTAAATCCCCAGCCCCTAATACTTGCACTTTGGGGCAATTTCTCTCCAATTTTTGTTCTATTTTTGAACTTTCTTGTGAGTGGCTGCTAGAAGTCTATGAAAAACATCTTTGAGTACACTTGACATTTGTTTATGTATATGACTCAGAAATTTTATAGTAATATACTAGTTCATATCAGTAAATAATATTTTAATGAGTCCTAAACCTTCTATTGTAATAACTATTTATCATCCCAAGACTTTCATAGTTGTTAGGAGAAAACACATTAATATAGTTGAATAATTTTAAATATATAAACTTCTAAAAAGTCAACTATGATTTTAAACAAGGTTAAATGGATTTCTTCAGCTTGTGATTTTAATGTTTAGTGTCCCTTGAGAAATACTATAAGAAAAATACCATGGACAATGTTTACCAAAATTCTTCGACTAGGTAGTTCTTATGTTTGGGAGAATCCCAGTAAAATAAATTCCATGAAATAGTTGAATATTTATGGGTAGATACTGATCTAGTCACATACCTCTCATATAAAAATGTGCACAATGTAGTCAAGAATGTTTCTTGAAGAGCTGTAGAGATATAATATGTAAAATGATTCATAAATTCTAGATATGGTTTATCTTTAAATTTGGGTAGCATATCCAAATACATACAATATACAAAATGCTAATATAGAAAATGGTATCAAAGGATTCATCACTAAATGTATAAACATATACATGTTAGAATTTTTTTCTTTTTTGATCATAACATAGTTTCAAAGTGGTTGAGTGATTTACCCATGATGCTAGTTGCAACAAAGAATGAAAGCACAAAATCTTGAAATTATACTTCCTTATTTTTTCTATTATAATATACTGGTTTTTCTCAGGTAAACATAGAGAGATACAGAAATAAATTTCTATTAGAATAAAAGATATTCTTATGAAATAAAATTACTATAGACAGATAAGTTAGAAACTAGTAGGCAGTTGACAGGGCTAGGCCCTCGAGGGAGTCAGTGCAGAAGATGAGAACACGTCACAATGGTGGCTGGAGCCATATCTGTCTAAGGCCAGACCTCAAAATAAAAAAGTAATGACGAGGCCCACTGTCTCCCCAAGGGATAAGCAATAACTTGAGATTACACTAGAATTGATAATACCTGCTCCAGTAAAGTCCAGATGGGAATCAGTTGTCCAGGTGGGTGACCAGGGCGTCCTGGACCCATCCCTTCCCAAAATGCCTTTGTTCTTTCCATGTACCCTTGCTACATGACATGGTTTCCTATTGGGTCAAGATTACAAGTAGCCATATGTGGAATCTTATTGGTTGGTTATAGTGTAGCCCATGTTGTACTCACCTCAAAATTTTGTACCCACCTTGTGATTTTGCTCTATAAAACATCCTCA
The DNA here is from genome assembly GCA_004026905.1 of Hystrix cristata. Taxonomy (NCBI): domain Eukaryota; kingdom Metazoa; phylum Chordata; class Mammalia; order Rodentia; family Hystricidae; genus Hystrix; species Hystrix cristata. Next base: position 5,329 of record PVJO010031517.1, read on the forward strand.
GAGAAATTATTTCCGTGGCAAACCATTTTTAGGATCCCTCTCACCTCTAGGAGCTATCTCTCAATAAATCTTTCCTGCACTTAACTTCTGTTGTTCTTTGGAATTTATTTTTTTTTATTTCAGGGGACATGAATTCATCATATCAGACATTTATCAGGTTGGGAGTTATATTTCTCCTATATCAAAATGATCAAAGAATACTTTGTACATAATACTTTACTTAGTTAGTTAGTTTAGGAGAGTTTTTATTGGTAATAATGTGAAGGAGAATAGCTCTTGGATTTCCAGGACAAATTGTATGGCGATGTGGGTTCTCAATTTAGAATTACTTATAGGTAAGCAGGGTGCAGGAATTGCTTCGAGTGTCTCTGTGAATTTAAAAATGATCAATTGGAACTCGTTTTCTCTTAGTTTAGCTCTCTGGAGAAAGGCCCTGACTGCTGTCTCCTCTACCCTGGTATATTATAAACAAAGCCCAGTAAGTGAACAAAATGGCAAATGTGGAAGAAGGGAAGTGAGAGTGCCAGTGACCCAGAGCAAGAGGAGGAAATGGGCTCAGTGTGAGACTGATTCGGATAGATCAAGAGGAGTTAAGGTGCCTAAAGCGATGTTCATTGTGCCATTTTTATTGGTATAAGCACAAAGGTATAAGAAGGATAGAAGTCATTAAATGTTAACATTGAATCACAAGTTAAAACTACACATTTCAAATAACATATAGAATGGTTAGACTAAAGATTACATTGCATGGTTAATTTCTTAGTGGTATTTCATAAATTTTGTCCTCACCACTCTCCAAGGGTAAAACTTGGTCTCTGCTCAAAATCCTTTTGCTTTTTGAAAAATATATTTGTGCAAGATCTGTTCATCTGGTTTTGAGTAACACAAGTGTGAATAGGAAACTCTTCTCTGTTGAGAAGTAAACACTTCCACCTTCCCTACCCTTCTTTGATGTAGTTAAAGAATAGCCAAATGCCGTTGTTTAAAGAAAGAATTTTTCCCCAATGCTGAGGATCAATAAAGAAAAAATTTGGGGGGTGTTTAATAAGCCGTTGACTAGTGTTTTCCATATAAGATTAGAACTGCCCCTACCAAGTATGTTTTTCAGGTATTTTGTATGATTTATTCTTTCACAGAAAGTTCAAATCTCTTGCTCATGTACCCCATTTCAAGCTCAGCATTTATTCAACACCCTTAGATTCAGTTACTTTGTGATTAAAGAGAACAATGTTTGCTGAGCAGAAGTAACTTGGTCCCATTAAAAGGTAATCTCCTGTATACCAGACATAAACCACTGAATACATTTTAGTAAAAAACAACTAGTTTCATTGCGATAATTGGAATTAAACACCCAAATCAGCACGGACTTTGTGTTCTTCTTACCTAAAAGCAGTTAAGTAGTATGAATATCTGAGAGAGGTAGGCTCAAAATATGTTTTTTAAATAATTTAAACCATAAATATTGTAGCTTTGTGTGAAAAAGACTTTTTAAAAATATTGTTGATCAATTGTACACAATGATTCTTTCTTTTAGAATATTAATCTCAAACCTACACTGATTTGAATTATCATACTGTATCTCAAAAATTGATGTAATTCTTAAATGTGAAAAAGAACACTAACTTTGATATCTCCTGATTGTTGAATTCTTTTTTAACTAAATTTTTAGTGTTAGTTTATGAAATAATCTTTATTTTGAAGTCAGCGAACTCAGACAAAAGTAAGACATTTCTTTCTTAAAAAAATATGATCTATAGGAATTTAGGAGGACTCTGATAGCTGTGAAAAACTTGCCTTGTAGAAACCCTAATTGGTCTGCCTTAGTCATAGTTACTCTGCATTAGTCTTAAACACTGGCACTAGCTGAAGCCTCCTTACCTATGCTTCTTAGAAGTCAACAGGAAAAAATGCTGGATTACATAAGAAGCAAGATACTTGTGTAATCACCAAACTGATGTCATGATTCTGTACACATGAGTCAGTACCACAAAAGACACAGTACAATTTTTGAAAGTAAATGTTGTGTTAACTTCAAGAAAAATTATTAAATAGGTTGTATTTAATGGCATCTTAAAATGACTATATTTTAGTTAGTTAAAAATACAGAATTTGAGAAAACAAGTATAAAGAGATTGTTAGGTCTTTTATAATTGTGGAGGAAAGTGAATTTTTCACTAGTTGAATTAGGTTTTGAGTGTTTTAGAGTAAGAGAATTAAAGCTATTAATTGTTAAAACTAAAAAGTCAGTGTAATATATACAGTAATTCCCTAATTTGAAGGTTAACTTTTTCTTCATGAGGTTTTCTTGAACTGGAATATACTAGAGATCAAAATGTCCTAATAAATATGTAATGTAGTTATTACATACTAACCTCAAGGCTGTTTTCTTAGTCCTCTTGAATGTTTCTAGGTGTCTGGTGAACTCAAATAAAAGAATGAAAGCGAGGCCTTAATTAAGAAATAAAAAGGATATGGCAAGATTTCTGACTGGACTTTGCCACCAGTTCAGTACATTTGCAATAATGTTCATCACTGGAATACTAACAATTAATGGGGCCATAAAAAATTTAGTCATGCATTGCTATGATACTACTGTTTTGAGATCTTAAAAGCATACCAGTTTCCTGGACACCACTTGAAAATCACAACAATCAAACTTATTTCATTAGTTATTTACAACATATCTAGCTTTTGTTTCTGAGGTTTTTCTTACATGGTTTTAATGGCATATAAAACATAATTCATATTAACATGATTTTAATTTGTGTGAAACACATAAGTTTCAAATACCAACTGCTTAGAATTTTGTTGCCAGAATGAAAGAAATATTAATTCAAAATATCACTCCTTGATTTCCTAATAATCTATTGTTCTCTGCTGCTAATTCTATAATTCTGGTAGAGAAAAAAGGTCTATGAAATGTAAATTTCTGCCCACTGCTTTCAGATATTCATGAGTTTCATTTTACTTAATAAATTTTATAAAGTGAAAGGCAGTGTCACCATTAAAACAGACAGATAGTGTAAAACTAACATTGGTTAGTTTTTCTGAAAAAAAAAAAAAAGATTGAAGACCCCACACAGACAACCTAGATCCATTCTTGTACCCAATCTTGTCTTTTATGAAGCCCTATTCAGAGACTTAATCTCTCAAACTTCCAGTACAGTGAAAGGTGGAACTGTTGAGACTTTTGAGAGGATATATATCATACTCTCACTAATGAAGAGAGAATGATCTTTGGATTTAAATACATTTAATTGAGATTCCTGCTCTGTTATTTACCAGCTTTTATTTACTTCTGTCTAGCCTTGGTAAATCAACATTTTGTGAGCCTCAATGTATTGCATCTGTTACAAGGAAGTTTAATTCATTAGTTAATTTAAGTAATAAAAATGAAAATGCTTTGTATGTTCTGGCATTCAGTGAATAACATTTTTCCTTGTATGGTCCTTTTCCTCTTTAAAGTTTCTTCTAGCTTATACTATAATACTACCCTATGACTTTAACAATTACGAAACATACTTAATGCATCTAGTGTCACTTGGTTCACATGCTTTAGCAATATTTGAGTGGGTATAATTATCCCATGTGCTTATTTAAGATATTATAAGCAAATATCTTGACAATTATGTCACAAAAGCAACCTTCAAATTAACAAATTCTGTGGTTCAGGGTTCTAAAATAAGCTACTTTGGGAAAAAAGAAAAAATATATCACTAGTATAATATTATTTTATAAGATTCCCTAATTAAATAAATACTCATAACTCGTACTTTTTGAGAGCACTATAAATAAATCCTTTATTCTTAGGTTAATTAAGGTTATAATTACAAGGTTGCAGGCTGATACTCCACTGAAAAGGGATTAATTTGTGCCCTCTCCCAAGCATGATTTATTTTTTTAGAAAAACATAATTTGCATGATATTTCTGTTGTTTGTGCAGACAAAAAAAAATATAATCCAAACTCTCATAAACATCTACTTTCTGTGCCCATGTCAGAACTACAGCTCTCACCTCTGGGCACAGAGAGCACTGCTGAGGGCCTGGGAAAACACCGCCTCTTCGCAGGGTGTGAGGAAACGGGCAAATGCAGCTCACGGGAGTGGACCAGCTTCAGCCCATTTTCCTTCTACACATGTGCTGTTTTTTAAAAAATGGACATTTAAAAACTCAACTTTCAATGCCTTTAACAACTATCGTTGATTATTAAAATCTTTTATTGTTTCAAGTAAATAAACATTCACTGCCTGTAAGTTAAACATCATTTTCTACCTTATGTGTTTTGTGACAAGCCATTTAAAATGTTGCCATTATTTTGCTTTTCAGTAATGTAGACCTCAGGATGTATCTCAGTGGCAAAATGCTTGCCTAACATGTGGAAAATGCTGGGTTCAATCCCTAGTAGAGAACAAAATATTAAATCATGTTAATATTTGAACAATATATGTGGGCACGTGTGAGATTATGTTGAAGTACTGTAAAATATTTAGAAGCAACAGATGTATACATTGAGGGGAAAAAAAATGAACAAATAGTAAGAGTTCCAGCAAAAAAAATCCAAAAAACAAAAAGCAAAAAAAAAAAAAAAACACAAAAAATGAGGCAAACCTAAAAAGAATATCTGCTGTTTTTGTTCAAATCTAGATATTCTCTCTAAGTAATTACAAATTTACATTTACATTTACTTGAATAAGTAAGTTAAGACGTAAACAGAATATTTTGGGTTCCCTGCAATTCTTTAGTAGCCACATATTGGCAAAAGAAAAGGAGAAGGGGGAGAAGAAGGAGGATAAGGAAGAGAAGGAGGAGAAGGCGGAGAAGGAGGAGAAGGAGAAGAATGAGAAGAAGGAGGAGGAGGGAAGGAAGAAAGAGAAGGAGGGAAGGAGGGAGGGAAAGATGGAGGAAAGGAAGAAAGAAAGAAATGGAAAAAGAAAGAAAAAAGAAATGGTGAAAGGTAATGTATAGCAGAGATAATTTCCAAATTCAGAGAAGTCTAAGTTAAAAATCCATTTTTTTTTCACTTTTTAGGGTTCTTGGACATTGTTTTAAAAGTTCTGATTTCGAGAGTCCCTCTTGGTAGGATTAAGGTAGCAAAAACAATGCATTTATCATAGATTTAAATGAGTCGACATGTAAAATGGCTACTGCAAAGCCTTGCACATGTATGTGTTCGTTCACCAAAATACAACAAACCAATCAACAGACAACTAACATGGAATAATTCGGAAAAGGCAAATTTGCTGCAGTATAGCTACTCAGTCAAGTTGTGGTCTACTGACTGAAACACACAGAAATCTCTTAATTGCTTCCATTTTTTCCCTTCTTTTCTTCGAGTAAGTCTCTTTTTTCTCCTGCTTCCCAAGTTTTTACTTCATACACACATACACATATACATCTCTTATTACAAAGATATTTTTCCTTTTTATTTAAAAGTAAATAGATGTGGGAGTCATAATTTTTAATAGTTTTTTTTTTTTTTTTGTCATCAGTGTTATTCAGTTCCTGTAGGTATATCTGTGTAAATATGCAGCTCTGTAAGGGCTGTTTTCTAGTTTGACTTTCTCATAGGCTACAGTGTTTTTATTTCCTTTTGGGCCAAGTTTCCTTCCTATAGGGACTGCAGTGATTATATAGCTAGTTGAACAATCGGTCTGGTATGTAGTCAATGCATTTAAAAATACATCAATGTAAGCAAAATAGTCCACATGCAGATAGAACATATCAGGGTTTTGAAACTTTTTTAAAGCTATACAAATCATTTGGAACATCTGCCCTCGTCTTTAAGGAGTTAAAAAGGTAAATATTCCAAAGGAAGAATTTGATGTGAATCAGTGAAAAAAAGAAGAAAACAATGCGGAAACAAAGGTTATTTCAATCTGTTTAAGTGTTTACCTTCCTTACAAGCTGAAAACATGTTTAAATTGCAAATATGTGCAAAGTTAAAAATAATTTATACATAACCACATTTTTGGCACATCTAGGCTAATATTAGTTGTACATAAAGACACGAGTAAGAACATTACATTTTATGACTAAGTTAGTAAAAATAAATTATCCTGATTCAAGTAAGTCTGTTGGAGCCAGCTGGAATCAATAAATAAGTATATAGAAATATTAAGGAAGAAATATCAGACATTGACTCAGAAAACAAATTTCTCTCTTTACATTATCTTTGCAAAGGAGTTGAATGAGATATACATATATATTTACGAATCATACATATATATCTATGAATCATAAATTCATAATACATGTTTTTTATAAGAACTAAAAAGTTCTCTTCATTACTGATAAAACATTGATCTTTTAGCCCCAAATTGGAACTATCTCAGGGTCAGCTACTGAATCAATATTATTTCACTATTTTCACTGAGTACAAATTGAAAATTTTGTAAACTATTCCTCACTATATCACTACTTGGGGGCTCAAAAATTTTTAATACCCTTAATGATATTGTTCTAGTAATGTGAAAAAATATACTAATTCTTTAACACTCATATAAAATATTAAATGAAATATTGAATGCTATACTCTAAAGCAAGGCTGTAGAAAATACCGTGTGTTGCTGTAATTTCCTCCACTTTTCTGAGTCCTCCGTCTTAAATTCTCTAGGCAGTGAATTCTGAATTCATTGGTCTCTTCTTCAACGGTGCTACCTTGTTTGGCCACTATGTAGAAATTTATTGAGTAAATTATTCTGTCTTTCTGCACTGCACTTCTAAAACTGAATCTTTGCCATTCTTCTCCTCAAAGGGAGCACAATTTTCTGAGTTTTCATTTTAAAAAGTTAAGGGAGTAATAAACAAGGTAGCCCTGCTTTCAAACTCTGTTTTCCTCCTTCCTTATGCAATTCTTTAATGAAAAATTCAAATTTATTCCCATGTCCTCTGTGGTAATATTCATTGTAAACATCATTACGGATGTGAGTTCTCTCCTTTAATTAAGAACTAAAAGGCTTCATTTCCTAAAACAAAAGCATGTGGCAGATTTTATTGATCTGGTCTGTGTCGCCAGCTGAACACATTAGCAGGGCTTATTGATTACTCTCACGGTAATGAGCTTGGGTTCCTTGTCAGGTGAAGTCCGCATTCCCGGGAGCCTTTTCTTGAAGCTGGCTAATACAGAAGTACACACTCACTATGATATATGGTGCACCGTGTTTTTAAAGCTTTATTGCCGATGAATCATTCCTTAAAAATATAACAGCAATCATTTAAAAGGTTATTTTGCAATCATTATCTTTTTAAAAATTCCTTCTGAATGCTAATGATGCACTTATGAATAGATACTAAAGCCAAAACAAGGGTAGCATTAAAGAAATATATTCACATATGGCTCATACTGCTTTTAATAAGTTCTCAACTAATCATCATTATCTTCTGATGACCAACCTGGGCAACTCTTTTTTTATCAGTAATCACGATCTCCGCCCAGTGTTCAAATAAGAGTTGATGAAAACAGCTTTGAGGATTCATGACCTATGTAAAATCGGTAATCTGGGTGATGAAGATTCAAGTGTGTGATATTTCTCAAGAAAACGTGGAGACAACTTCTTTATTAGGAGAAATACAATTTAGATAAGTACTACTAAAATACATCTGGCCTCAAGATTTCTTTTATCATCAGTGGCTCAGTGCACTACTTATACCTCATTCTACTGCAACATTTCATTTACGATCAGAAAGAATGGACACAGTCCATTCAAGGACCTTTGTCTCCTTGAGTGGGGTGACATAAAAGTGATATCTGAGCATCTAGGTTTGTTACAGACCTATATGATCTCGTACAAAAAGATTCTGTGTAATCTTAAAAAATATTTCAAAAACACATTGAGAAAACCATTCAAATTTTAAAATCGTAAGTATGCTATTTTCACTATAGATAAACCCAAAATAGCCCTGAAGGAGAAAAATTCTATGTGCTAAACAGAAGGGCATTATCTCCATGATCCTCATGGAGAAAAATGTGCATTGACTCAATGAGAAGTACAGTCAGTAGGAACACTAAGAGATGTGCTTTGGAGCTGGGGATTTTAATGCCAATATTTGAATTTGAGGAAAATTAATCATTTTATTTCCAAACTTGAATTCACTGTAGTGTGTTCTATCATTATGAGACAAGGTCTTCTGGACCCACTGTTGGACAAAATAATACATCTGCACTTCTATGCTATTTCTGCATCACCTGATTGCAGGGAAAAAAATGTTTCTGACCTTGTGAACCAATCCATTCCGCCATCCTCATCACCCCCCAAAAATGCTATCCACGATGAAAAGTTGGCCTATGTTGCTTCCTCTGTGGTGGACCCTATGGCCAGTGTTTTCTTGCTACAACAATTTAGAATCTCCAATATGAAATAATGGAGATGCAAATACAATGGATGAAGAAATACATTATTCATGCTTGTTTTAGTTACTTTTCTCTCGTTGTTGGGACAGAATACTCGACACCCAAAGTTAGGGGAAGAAAGGTTTATTAGCTCACAGTCTGCAGAGGTTTCAGTCTATAGTCCGCTGGGTCCGAGGCAGGGCTGGCATGCAGACCGGCGGCCGGCCACAAAGTAAAGTGAGGAAAATGCAAGGAATGTATGCAAATCAGCAATGCAAACAAGCAGCTAGTTAAGCTTCTTCCTGTATCTATCTAGGTTACCTGCCCTCAGGGCAGCCCACACTCTAGATCCAGCTATCTCTTACCACATGAAGCTTTGGGGGGACATCTAGACACAAACCATAACAATGCTTCAACCATGAAGGTGGAGATAATTGGTATTTGGTGGTGTGGAATCACTCATAAGTTTCTAAAGTCACAAACTCACAAAATTTCTGTGTCAAATTTTTACCTAAAATTCTAAAAATAAGTTCTTTTGAAACTTTGCTTACTTAGCTTACTTGCTTCATATT
>PVJO010031518.1:0-14233 GCA_004026905.1 Hystrix cristata
TCTTGTGCATTCAAGGAGCAGAATGTGAACAAAGCCAGCCTGCCTGTCATATGGAGGGCCAGTGCAAATCTTGGATCACAAGGCAATTGTTTATGGAATGGCTTCAGGAGGTGTTTGCACCCAATGTTAAGATCTTTTTGACAACCGACTGCCTGAAAGGTGCCTTCTTCTGATGGACAGTGCCCCGGCAACACCCTCCAGCCATGGTGGATAAAATGAACACTGAGTATGACTTCATGACGGTCAAACCCCGCCCCCTCCAACAGGACACCTCTTCTGCAGCCCACAGACCAGAAAGTGATCTGCAGCCTCTAGAAGTTGTACACAAAGATGCTCTTCACCAGGTGTTTTATGTCACTCCGAAAGAGCTGTGGAAGAAATGGTTCACTGTCCTCCATTACATCAACCTCATTGAAAAAGCCTGGGAAGATGTCACGTACCAGACCTTAAACTCAGCCTGGAGGAAACTGACCAGAATGTATCACTGAACATGACTTTGAAGAGTCTGATGCATGGGTAGTGGAGGGGATTGTGGTACAGATATAGAGAAGCTTGCTGAAAACCATAAGGAAGAGCTCGTGATGGAAGAACTTGCTCATCTTGAGTAAACAGCAGAAGGTGCTCATTGAGAGACATGCTACTGAGGAAGAGGAAGACAGGGAGGAGGTTAGTCATGATATGATAAAATCCATCACGGAAAAATAGAATGAGTGCCAGGATTTCTTTGAGAACCATGACCCCAATATAACTGTAGTGAACAGTGTTGAATCTGATGAACAGTAACATGGTCCCTCATTTCCAGAGAGTCATGCAGTGCAGGAAAAGACAAGTGACATTAGACAGATTTTTCATCAAAATTGACCCTGCAGCCAAGAGACAAAGAAGAGAGGAAGCCCCTGAAGGAGATCGCCCCGATGTCCTTATGGTGGGGGACTCTCCCTCCAAATAACATCCTCCCCACCAGCATTTCTGTTCTCCACATCAGAAACTGCCTCAAGCAAATTTAGTGTTCTATCTCTTCATACTAGACTGTACTGTACTTTGTTTCATATTTTTGCGGTTAAAACTACATATGGTTCAGAATAGATTAACCTTATTTACATTGAAACTTATGGGGAAATTTGATTTGATTCAGGACCAAAATCAGTTTGCGACCATGTTCATGGGGGTCACAATGGGTTAAGCTTATTTACATTGAACCTTATGGGGAACTTTGATTCAGTTCACATCCTAGTCAGTTCGCTACCAGAATCCCGGAACAAATGAAGTTCATGAACCAAGAGATGACAGTAAAGTGAATTTAGGTAGTCACTAGGTGGCAATATTGTAAAGCAGATTCAAACAACCAGCTTCTTTCATTACATAGAGTGTGTTGATACATTTCTTTTCTCCTTTCCCCAGAACTTCAATCAGTAGTTTCTTTCCCTTTCTTTCTTCTACTCTTGGGGCACTAGAATAATTTTACCAGCTCCTCAAAGAGATGTCCGGTCCTAAAGACTCTCTATCATTACTAGAGGTCAGGAATAGTGCCAAGAATGTTTCCTGCTCTTCAGAATGACAAGTTTCTAATTCCCATCCCACTTACCTGCAATTTGCCTTGATATATCTTCCCTTATAGAGATATATGAAATAAAGAGGGAGAAAGCAAAAGAGATTTTTGAGGAGATATGTGGTTTATTAGGCATTTTACATAATTTTACATAATCATTTCATTCAATTGTCACAATGTAGAAGACAAGGGTCTGTAAACAGGGAAAGGCCTCAGTGCGCTTTCCAGCTAAGCCAGACAGGAAAAGGTAAAACTTTACTGAGGGAGCAATTAACAAGACAAGAGAAAGCTGACAAGTCAGGTTGGCGCCCTAACCAAGTTAATTAGCCTCTCCTCCCCACCGGACAAAAGAGACACGGGGCAGCAAGCCCCTTCTATATCGTCTGTCTTTTAGATATATAAAAGTCTTCAAAAGAGTTTGAAGACTTGCAGAATATATACATATATGTGTGTATATATATATATATATATATATGTATGCACATATTTTTTTTTCTCACTATATTTCCCTTTACTTAATTGCTAGCTCGACCTTGTATGTAAAGTCCTCTTAACAAACCCATAAATTTTCCTGACAGGACAAAAGTAAACGAAATGAAGCTCACATAGGAATTTGCACATAGAGGATGGTAAGGGGGGAAGGGGGGATGCTAGGGCATAAAACAGCCAATCAAGTTGTAACACACTCCCGGGCTGGGGGGGGGGGCTTTCTGCAACACTAATCAAAAGGGCTGAGGACAAAGGGCCCTTGGGTTCTCCATCTTTCTGGAGTCCCCTACTCTGATTTGTTCAGGGTAGCTATATCTCCTCCTTTGTCCCCCTTTCCAATAAAGTGTCCAATAAAATGAATTCTTTTCCTTAAACTTCATACTTCTAATTTTTTACTGATATGAAGTTTATGAATCCCAGATAATGTTCATCCCCTGCCCTGCCCTGCCCTGGAGGAGTGGGCAATGCTCATCCCATGGACTGGACAGCAACACCCCTGTGAAATGCGTGAAGTCATTTAAAAAAAAAAAGAAAAGAAAAACCTACCACCCAGGACCAGCAATTATTTACATATGAATGACTGCAGAAATCTGGCACCATCGGATATTTCGAAGCCGCTTTCAGACATCATATCATGTCATTTGTAAATACTTCTGTACATAAGTAGAAAAAAGAATTCTATTCATTCTTTGGTTAGAAAACTATGGTTTTCAAAGTAAAACTTTAAAAAAAGTATACCATTATCACATGTAGAGACTTAACAAAAACCCCTTAAATGATTAAACATTCTATTCACGCTCAAATTTCTCTGGTTGTCTTATAAAATACTTTATAATTGATATATTCAAATTAAGATCCAATAAAGGGCCATTCATTCCATTTGTTTGTTATGTGATAAAGACATTTTCATCCCTCTTTATAGACAGCATCAAAAACATCTCAGCATTTTTTAGAAAAACTATAGACTACATCAGAAATTTTGACAGGAACTTGAGATTCAAATGTTAGGAATTCACAAACCCTGCCCTCAACAGATTCATTCTCATGCTGCTATTTTCAGCACTTAGTACATTATATTATACTGTAATTGTTTTTGTGTCTGCCTTCCAAGATAGATGGTAAATTTCTTTAAAAAAAAAAAAAGAACTATCTCATATTCAGCAAGACTGAATACCTAATACCTAATCCCTAATCCCTAATCCCCAACATAGTTCTTGATGTGAAACAAGTATTTAATTATGACAGGGAATTCTGAATAATTTTGTCTGACTCGCAATGGGAACCAGTGCAGTTCCGAGCAATGCAATGACATGATGAGATTTTCAATGCAGGTGGCTAACTCAAATTGCCTACTAGATTAGAGTCATTATAGTCTTTAGCGGGGGAGACTACTATAAGGAATTCGATACATAGGAGATGAGGATCAGAAACAGGTACAGGTAGTGAGGATGCAGAGAAAGCAACAGAAGAAAGAGTTAATGAGAAGTAATTTTGGCAGGACTTCTTAGTAATTTCTTAGATGTGAAGGGTGAGAGAGTTTGAAGATGTGCAGATTTCCACTTTGGGTGGCAATATAAGTGGTCATGGTGAGGCAGGAAAGCCCCAGGGCCCAGGGCCCTGGGTTCTGAGAAGGAGTCATAAAATCCTTCCCCAGCACTTTGGAAATTGTTAATAGCTGACCCAACTTGTCCCTAGTCACACGCTTGGGAAGTCCAACCTCCCTCCCCTCACACGCTGTGCCACAGCCTATGCACTCCTCACTGATAATGCAGAAGCGTACCTGTGCATATTTAGAGGCCAATCATATAGAAGCTTTTAAATTCTTTCCTTATATGAGGAATGAAGGAACTAGCAAAACAGGATGATGTAAAAACCTATAAAAACCCAGAAATTGCTTTATTTGGGGCCCAAGGTCTTGGAGTGTGAACTCTCCTGGGTCTGTCGATGTAAATAAACCTGAGTTCTCCAATTCTATCAGTGGAGCTTGGTTTCTTAATGATCAATTTCTGCAACACTGGTGTTATGAATAGAAATTTTGGATAAAGGAAAGTAGGTTAGGGAGTGGAAGATAAGTTATTCTTTAAATATGCTGATTTTTGAAGTATCTATGTGATATCCAAGAACTATGTATCATGATAACATAGTAACATATATGAAACCAAAGTTCAAGAGAAAAGTCATAAATGAAACTATGACTCTAAGAGTTATGAGCATCTGCGAGGTGACTAAAATGTTGACAGCTGATACTATCACTCAGACAGAGGACATCAGCTCAAAGAGTCCTGAACACTATATTACAGAGTCAGGGCTTCATAATGTAGTTGAGAGGGAGTCCTCAAGGGCCTTCAAAGACAGGTGACTTGCTAAGATTGGGAGGCTTTAGAAAATTTAGCCACCGTAAGTGAAGAGGATATTGAGGTTAGGGTTTGGGGCTGAAAGTAGGAGCACATTGGAGTGACATGGCAGCAGGGTGGTGGGGAAAGGAAAGGACTCCCAAGGTATTTAGTAGGGAAAATTAGCAAGCATTGAAAAAGCTAACCTTTACTGATCATTTCCTACATGCTTACCTGTATAGTCTTACTTAATCCTTACAATTACTTAACAAAGTAGATAAGATTGTCACCTTCATGTTAAGCATGAAGAAACCAAGGTACAGAAATAAAGTAATATGAGAAGGGTCCCAAAATATTCACATGACAGAGCCTGGATTCGCATCCAAAAGTTTTCGCTCAATCCACTCACAGCCTCATTGTTTAATCATAATTACATTAAAGTGAAGGGGTTATTAGTTATGATAAAAAAAATCAGCTGTTAATGCCGCTCAGACAAGGGTCTAACATCTAGAATATATAAAGAACTCAAAAAAATCAAACCCCCCAAATTTAGAGACCCTATCCGAAAATGTGCATCTGAAATGAATAAACACTTCTCAGATGAAGAAATAAAGATGGCAAATAAACATATGAAGAAATGTTCAACATCACTGGTCATTTGAGAGATGCAAATCAAAACAACGCTAAGATCCCAGAAAGAACAGTTATTATCAAGAAATCAACCAACAACAAGTGCTAGCAGGGTTGCAGGAAAAAAGGTACCCTTCTCCACTGTTGGTGGGAATGTAGACTAGTCCAACCACTATGGAAATCGGTATGGAGACTCCTTAAAAAACTAAATCTACAGGTTCCATTTGATCCAGCTATTCCCCTGCTTGGTGTCTTCCCAGAAGAATCGAAAACCTCATACTATGAGGTTTATGCACAACTATGTTCATAGCAACACAATTTGTCATAGCTAAGTCTTGGAAACAACCCAAATGCCCAACAAATAAGGAACGGCTAAAGAAGATGTGTTTTTCCTACACAATGGAGTACTACTCTGCCATAAAAATGGATAAACTAGAGTCATTTGTGGGTAAATGGATGCACCTTGAGAACATACTCCTAACTGAAATAAATCAGTCACTCATGAATACACATCAGATTGTTTCTCTGATATAAGAAACCATAAGTGTACATAAAGACAAAGAGGCATAATAGATATTAGGTAAAAGAAAGATAATATTCAAAAGAGAGGAGAACTAGAAGGGGAAAAGAAGGAAGGCAAAAGGGAAAGAAAGGGAAAAGGGAAAAAATGGAAAAATATAAATAAATAAGGAAAGGGGAGAATGGAAGGGAGGGGTGGGGAAGGGAAAGGGGACCAAGATACATCATGTATAGGTACAAAATAACCGCGATAAATGTGATCATTATGTATACAATGTACCAGTGCTTGTTCTTGGTTAAAAAAAAAAAAAGATCAGCTATTAATTAACAATGTTTCCTAGTAACAGTCTAAAAACTCATTTTTTTTTCAGTTTACTTCTCCATCATTCTCAGAGTATAAAATTCAAACCGATGATACAAAATTAAGCTTCAGCCATCTTATGTTTCAAGCAGCAAATTGTGGAGGGAGACGAGGACAGGACAGATATCGGGGGACAGCAAGAAGTGTTTAAGAGAAATCTCATATTCTGCTAATGGTGATTTCATGGAGTTTGGCGGTGTCACCAACTGTGCCAGACAGCAGCAGAAACCTGTTGGAGTTTTATTTTTGTTTATTTTTTCCAGGGGATACATCTCTCTCTTTTCCTGGAAACCTCACTCTCTGTTAATTAACTTTCTTTTCTTTTTTTGAGACAAAGTGCAGACTGGCCTTGAATTTGCTATGTAGCCCATGTTGACCTCAAATCATATTAGCTATTCATTATTAGTACATGTTTGTCATACACAATAATTACATACATCTTGGCGAACTGGTATGTGTAATTATCACATCTTGATCATTTCACTCCCCTCTCTTTCTCCGGATCCTTTTGATATCTCTATAGTGTCTAACTTCCTGTTTCCTATCATCTCTCATCTCCCCTTTACATTGCTCTTTAACTTATTTATATTTTGAGTCACTAATGTGATATGTAACCTTCTGTGTCTCATTTATTTGACTTAGTATTATAGCCTTAAGATCCATGCATATTCCTAAAAATCACTCAAATTTATCCTTCTTTATGGCCAAGTAGTACTCCTTTGTGTGTGTGTGTGTGTGTGTGTGTGTGTGTGTGATATATATATAATATCACACTTATTTTACCTGTTCGTTTATTGATGAGCATGTAATCCACTTCCTTAATTTAGCTATTGTGAGTTGTGCTACTATAAACATGGATATGAATGTATCACTATACTATGATTTTAATTCATTTAAGAAGACTCAGAAGAGGTATATCTGGACCAAATAGTGTTTCTATTTTCAGATTTTTGAAGAAGTTCCATAACTGTTTTATGTAGTGGCTCTACTAGTTTACATTCTTTCCAACAATGTAGAGAGGCTCCTTTTCCTCCACATTCTTTCTAATGTTTGTTGTGATTTGAGTCTTTGATAATAGCTATTCTTTCTGGAGTAAAATGGAACCTCAAGTATTATTTTAGTTTGCATTTTCCTAATGGCAAAAGGTGCTGCACATTTTTTTCATGTACTTGTTGTCCATTTATATTTCTTCTTATGAGAAGAGTCAGTTCATTTTGATTGCCAATTTTATGTGCTCTTTTATTTTGGGAAGGTCTAATTTTTTGGCGGGAGGGCATGCTCTTGCATTGGAATCACTCACCAGCTCTTCAAACTCACAGTATCTGCTCATTTGTTCCAGTATAGTTAGAAATAAAGGCGCTAAATGAGTCATTCCCTTCCCTCCATTTAACTGCAAACAGCACCCTATGGTTATTCATGCTTCCATCATCCCAAGAGAGATACAAAATAAAATAACGAAAGCCTAAGAGACTGCCATGCCCTAGGCAGCAAAGCACTGGTGCCAAGGGAGAGTCAGGGGAAGTGCCTAAAGCCGGAGGTATCTGGCCTTCAAATGTTATAACCCTGAGTTCAGATCTCTTTTTCCCTTTTTCCTGTTCCTGCTGATACTTTCCCAGTGATCCTCAATAAACACAACTATTTACTCCTTACTAAGAGATGTAAGCTTGGCAAATCTTTCCCTGTTGTACACAAGAACTTGGACTATTACTGGCCCATTCAACTGTAACACGGTCCACTGCTGCCTTTCTCCTTGGAGGCTTCTGGAGTCCCCCACTTTCACTGCATCTCTGTAGATTCTGTCTTCCTTTTCACAAGTCACAAGCCAGGGGCCAGGAAAGAAGTGCAGATTGTCACTTACATTTTCCGAGTCTTGTTATCTCTTCAATTTCTCTCTACGCTCAAATTTTCCCATCAGATCCTTCATGGGTTCCTGGAATCCGCCTTTCTCCCTCTTTTCTTCCTCAAGTTGTTATTTTCTGGGGTCTGTATTCCAAATCTTGGAGAGGCTGATTTGTTTTTGCTTACCACGCCACCATCTTTCCAGAAATCCTTTGGGGGTTTAATATTTTGAATTTTATATATATTCTAGATATTTGTTCTCTGCGTGAGGAGCAGTTGGCAATTTTTTTCCCATTGTGTAGGTTTTCTCTTCACGTTTTTGGTTGTTTTTATTGCTGTGCAAACTTTTTAATTTGATATATTCCATGTGTTTCTTTTTGGCCTTATATCACAGGCAATTGGGGGGTTTTGTTCAGGAAGTTATTGCCTATGCCTACGTTTTTAAGAGTTTTACTTGTTTTTTTATTCCAGAAGATTCAGTGATTTTGTGTTTATATCTCTTGATACATTTTGATTTTGTTTTCAGACAGAGTGAGAGATATAGATCTATAATGATTCTTCTGTATGTGAATAACAAGTTTCCTCAGCATCATTTGTTAAAGAGGCTATCTTTTTTCCATTTAAACTTATTGGTGACTTTGACAAAAAATGAGATGGTTGAAGGTGCTTGGAGTTGTTTCTGCATGCTCTATCCAACTCCATTGATCAACATGTCAGTATTTGTGACAATATCATGTTATTTTTATTACTGTAGCTTTACAGTAAAATGTAAAGTACCAGATTATAATGCCTCCTGCTTTGTTCTTGATGTTTAGAATTGTTTTGGCTTCCCTGGGTCTGTTCTGGTTCCATGTGTATTTTAGAAGATTTTTTTTCTAGTTCTATGAAAAATGCTGATGGCATTTTTATTGGAATTGCCTTAAACCTATACATTATTTTGGTAATATGGATATTGTGATGATAGTTGTTCTATCAATTCAAGAACAGTGGGTATCTTTCCATTTAATGGTGTCCTTTTCAATCTCTGTTGTCAGAGCATTATTGTTTCATTATAGAGGTCTTTCCCTTCCTTTGTTAGGTTAATTCCCAGGGATTTAAGTTTTTGAAACTATTATAAATGAGAATATTTTCTTGATTTCTTTAGTGGTGGGTTTATTGTTTTTGTTTTTTAATTTTCATTTTTTATTACTACATGTTTGTGGTATGTAATGATTTCATTCGTCATGGGGAATTGGTACATGTACCTAACACGCCTTGGCTTGCTTTTATCTCCTTCCTCTCCCCCTCCATCCTCCTCCCTCTAGTACCCATCCCACTTGTAAAAGACCTATCACCCTATTTCCTATGATTTATTTTTTATTTTGCTCTTTATTTATATTTTGGGCATCTTGTATAAGAGAAACCATGTAATATTTAAGCTTGTGTGTATGATTTATTTAACTGTATATTATGGTCTCAAGGTGCATCCATTTTCCTACAAATGTCTCAAATTAATCTTTCTTTATGAAGAGAGTAGCACTCCATTTTGTTCATTGTTAGTGTGCAGGAATACTGTTACATTTTTGAATGTCAATTTCGTATCCTACCACTCTGCTGAATTTGTTTACTAGTTCTCAGAGCCTTCTTGTGAGGTGTTTTAGGATTTTCTATGTAAGGGTCATGTCATCTGAAAATAGGGTTAGTTTAATTTCTTCCTTTCTTAATTAGTATCCCTTTTACTTTTTTCTCTTGCTTGATTGCTCTGGCTAAACTGTTGAATACTGTATGGAACAGGAGTGGTTAAGAGTGGACACACTTGTCCCATTCCTGGTTTTAGAGGGAAATCTTTCAAGTTCTTTCCCATTGAATAAGATGGTGGCAGTGGGTTTGTCATAAATGGCATTTATTGGTTTAAGGTAAAGTCTTTCTATGCCTTTTTCAATCAGGGTTTTTATCATGAAAGAATGTCGGGTTTTACAACTCCAAACACACTCAAATATCTCATCTTTGACAAAGGAGCCAAACACCCTCACTGGAAGAAAGATAGACTCTTTAACAAATGGTGCTGGAAAAATTGGCTTGCCACATGCCGAAAACTAAAACTAGATACATGTCTCTCACCATGTACTAAACTAAAGTCAAAGTGGATTAAAGATCTAAACATTAAAACAGAAACATGAAATTTACTGGAGAATAAAATAGGAAGAACCCTCAAAGACATAGGGGTAGGGAAAAAATTTACAAACATAACCCAAACAACACAGGAAACAACACGAAGAATCAGTGCTTGGGACCACATGCTATTAAAAAGCTTTTGCACAGCAAAAGAAATCACAAATAGAGCAGGGCGAAAACCCACGACCTGGGAAAAAAATTTTACTAGCTATCCATCAGACAAAGGCCTAACATCTAGAATATACAAAGAACTCAAAAAAATTAAACCTCCCAAATTTAAAGACCCAATCCAAAAATGGGCATCTGGGGGGAAGAGGGGGGAAAACCAAGATGTATCATGTACAGGTACAAAATAACCATGTTGATTATGATCATTATGTATACAATGTACCAGTACATGTTCTTGGTAAAAAATAAAAAATTAAAAAAAAATGGGCATCTGAAATGAATAAACATTTCTCAGATGAAGAAATTAAAAAGGCAAATAAATATATGAAAAAGTATTCAACATCACTAGTCATTCGAGAGATGCAAATCAAAACAACATTAAGATTACATCTCACTCCAGAAAGAACCGTGTTTATGAAAAAATCAACCAGTAACAAATGCTGTTGGGGCTGTGGGGAAAAAGGAACCCTCCTCCATTGTTGGTGGGAATGTACACTGGTCCAGCCACTATGGAAATCAATATGGAGATTTCTCAACTAGAACTAGAGGTTCCATTTGATCCAGCTATCCCCCTACTGGGGATCTTCCCAGAAGAACTGGAATCCTTATACCACAGGGATGTATGCAGAACCATGTTTATAGCAACACAATTTGTAATAGCTAAGTCTTGGAAACTGCCTAAATGCCAAACAACCAATGAATGGCTAAAGAAAATGTGGTTTTTCTACACAATGGAGTACTACACTGCCATAAAAAAGGATAAACTAGAGTCATCTGTATGTAAATGGATGTTCCTTGAGAGCATACTATTAAGTGAAGTAAATCAGATACTTATGAGTACACATCAAATTGTTTCTCTGATATGAGAAACCATGGATGTAAAAAAGGACGAAGAGGTGTAATAGATATAATCTAAAAGGAAGATAATATTCTAAGGAGAGGAGCATTGGACGGAGAAGGGGGGAGAAGCGGGAAGGGAAAAGAGGGATAGAAAAAAGAAAGAGAATTCATGGAGAAATGTGAATGTACCTGCTGTAAATACAGATGAAGGGAATAGAGGCGAGGGGCAGGGAAGAGGGGGGAGAACCAAGATGCATCATGTACAGGTACAAAATAAATGTGATGAATGTAACCATTAAAAAAAAAAGAATGTTGGGTTTTATCAATGGGTTTTTCTTCATTTATTGAGATGATTATGTGACTTTTTTCTTCTAATTGGTGAACTACTATTATTGATTTGCATAAATTGAACCATCTTTGCATCTGTAACATGAAGTCAACTTGGTCTTGTTGTATAATATTTTGAATGATTTCTTACATTCTTTTTGTGAGTATCTTGAGGAATTTTGCATCTATGTTTATTAAGAAAACTGGCCTGTGTTTTGCATTTTTGGTTGAGTTCTTGTGGCTTTGCTGTCAGAGTAATTCTAGCTTCAAAGAATTAGTTCGACCATGCTTTTTCCTTTAAATTTCATGGAACAATTTGAAGATTATTGACATTATTTTTTCCTTGAAATTTTGGAAAAATTTATCAGTGAATCCATTAGGTCCTGGATTTTTCTTAGTTGACAGTATTTTGTTATTGCCCTATTTCATTACTCATTATTGGTTTTTCATTGTTTTTTATATCTTCTTGGTTCAGTTCTGTTAATTCATGTGTGTCTAGGAATTTATAAATTCCTCCTAAATTCTCTTATTTAATATATTTTCTTATAATCATCTGGATTTCAGAAGTGTCCATTTACTTTTTCAATTTGCCTTTTTAAAATTTCTAGTTGCATTAATATAAGTCTTTTCTTCCTTTAGTAAGTTTCATAAAGTTTTATAAAACTTTTTATCCTTTCGAATAATCAAGTGCTTTACTTATTGGTCCTTTGTACTGTTGTTTAGCTTCGATTTCACTTATTCCTTCTCTGATCTTTATAATTTCTTTCTACAAATTTGGATTTGTGTTTCACTTGTTTTTCTAGGACATTGGGGTGCGTAATTACTTTATTAATTTGGGTTCACTCAATTTTTCTAATGTGGGAATTCATACGCATAAATTTCCCTCTTACAACTGTTTTCACTGTGTCTACACGTTGTAGTATATTAACCTACCATTTAATACAATTTGGGGAGCTTTTTATTTCTTAATTTCTTCTGTGACACATTGATTATTCAAGAGTGTATTATTTAATCTCCATGTATTTGTATACTTTATGTATTTCCTTTTGCTCTTGGTTTCTAGTTTCATTTTGTTATGATCTGATGGTAATCAGGAGATTTTATCAATTGTTTTGTATTTATTTCTGAATAATTTATATCCTAAGATGTGGGCTATTCTGGAGAAATTTCCATGTACTATTGATAAAAATGTATTCTGTTGTCATTGCATGAAACTCTGTACCTATTCATTAAGTCCATTTGCTTCATCACATGGTTCAATTCTTTTATTTTTGTGATATTTTGGACTGGTTGAGCTGTCTATTTGTGAAAGTGGTGTATTGAAGTTCCACACTACGATTATTTATCTGATCTTCTATATCCAATAATATATGTTTTATGCAGTTACAAGTTCCAGAATTTGGAGCATATGTATTTACAATTTTTCTCTTCTCCTGTTGATCTGTTCCCTCCACCAGTAGGCAGTCTCCTTCCTTCTCTCTTCTGATCAGTTTGAAATTGAAGCCCACTTTGTTTAAAAATAGGATAGCTACTTCTGATTATTTTCCAGCTCCAGTTGCATGGGTATTATTTCCTATCCTTTCATTTTCAGTGTATGTGTTTCATTGCAGATGAGGAATGTCTCTTTTAGGCAACAAACAGTTGAGCTTTGTAGTATGATTCAGTCTGCCATTCTGCATCATTTGATTAAACAAGTAAAACCATTCATACTGAATGTTATTAATGGAAGGTATTTATTGAATCCTGTCATTGCATTATTTTTCAACTGCAAATTCCTTTAGTTTTTCCCTTTTATTTAACTCTTCAACCAGTTAGATGTCTTAGTTACTTTCCTCATTGCTGGTACATAATGCCCGAAACCCACAATTCAAAGGAGAGTTTTATTTTGGCTCAGGTTTTCAGTTCATGTTGAAACAGCATGGCAGAAGGGCATAGCAGAGCAAAGCCATTCACTTCATGGCGCCCTGAAAGCAGAGAGGGAAGCGAGGAGCCAAGGAGGAATACTCTCCAACAGATCATGCTGTCAGTGACCTACTTCTAACCAGGACTCACTTCTTAACAGCAAGTCAGCTGTAGTGCCCCCATAGTTTAGCCATCTTCCAAATGTCCTGCCTACAAGCACACGAAGACTTTGGGCAGTGTTCGCAATGTACATCATAATAGATGTATTCTTTCCTTTAGGTTCTTTGGCAGTGTTGGCCTATCTGACTTTGTCTAGGATTCCCTTGACTACTTTCCACCTTGCTGGTTCAGTGGTCACGAATTTATTTTTCTTTGTCATGGAAAGTCTTTATTTGTGTACCAAATTTGAAAGATAATTTTGCATGATATATTATTTGGACTTGAAAGTTGTTGTCTTTTTAGGGTTTGAAAAACTTTGCTCCCAGCTCTTGTGGTCTTTAAGAGGTTGGTATTTAGAAATCTATTCTGATAGACTTGCCTTTATAAGTTACAAGATGTTTTTCTTTAATGGGTTTTAGTATTCTCTCTTTATGCTGAATTACTTGGATTTTGAATATGGTACATTGAGGGAAAGTTCTTTTCTGGTTGTAGTTATTTGGGATGTTTACTTATTTTCCTAGATTTGGGAAAAAATTTGCTGATTTCAGTGAATAAATTTTAGAAACCTTTGTGTCATCTTCTAACCTTAATTTAACTCCTATAAGTGTTACATTGGTTTTTGATTCATCTAGCAGCAGGTGGGTCCAGTTTCTATGACGTCATGTTCTTAGGGTATCACAGAGTACATGGTGTCCTACATCAACCCTGTCTTCTAGTTCTGACACTGTCTTGTCATGTTCATCATTTCAACTGACCACGCTTCCATACAATTGGTTATATCTTGAATATGTGCTTAATTTCTTTTCATGACCACTTCTAAAATTGTCATTTGAATATTGTATTATCTTTTTTATTTTTTTTTAATTTTATTTTAAACCAAGAACATGTATTGGTACATTCTACATACAATGGTCACATTCATTACATTAATTCTGTACCTATACATGATGTATCTTGGTTCTC
>PVJO010031519.1:0-14218 GCA_004026905.1 Hystrix cristata
CTTATCTCCTGCTGCTCTAGGGTACTTAGCTACCTCTAAAGTAGGGCACTTAATCATTTACTTCTTTCAATTTAGGGTTTTTACCAAATTTTAATAAAATGATGGAATAAAGTAACTTGATGAATAATCAGCATTGCGATAATGAAACAACACCAGCAAAAACTCTGCCATTAACGTTTTCCTGTTAATTAATCTACTTTTCATTCAAAGTCAAATAATTAAATAGAAGTTTAGGCATATGCCTGTGTGTGAAGGTATTTAAGTATCATGCAAAAGCAAGCTTAGTAGGTCACTGGTTTTTTATATGAAGCATAGATTGTGCTCTTTTAAGACTTTATTTTTGTCCATTTGGCTTTTTTGGCTAATTTTCTCATTTTAAAAAAGTTACTATTTTTCTCTCTGTAAATATTTACTATTATTTAATCTACCCTTTGTCATTTATTCTTTTCTTATTATAGTTGGGTAAAATTTGAATAATTTCAAAGAGAGAAAAGTAGTAATAACCAACCTATTATTTTCACTGTGCTCAGATTATATTATAGAAAATTAGATATGACTATTTCCTACCAAGACCTAAATTGTTACTAAATTGTCTGTGATGTAAGAAAAGCAGCATGATACACTTAAATTTTGATTAATTGGAGGCAAGTGGAATGGCTTTGAAGACTCTCGATTGAATTTATGTTTGAAGTCAAATGAGTATATTTTCATATCACTTCAAATGCTATACTTTCCCTCACATGATCATTAGTATAAGTTATTAGGGAAAGAAAGAAGTTGTATTTACAGATTTCAATCTAATTTGGCAGAGATTGGCAACATTTTAATGAAGAAATGTGGTAAGATTTTAAAACTCTAAAATGCAATTTTTTTAAAAAGTTAAATGTTTTCTGAAATTAACAAAAAAAAAATAGTTTAGTGTAGGAATTTTCCAAAAATTTGGAGGGGTAAAGTTAGAGAGAAGGAATGTGGTAAAACAAAATTATTTTTCAGAAATACGTATTCAGTTCTTGAATTCTTGAATTACATAGTGATGTATTTTTCATCTCCACACTAAATGTTATTGACTATAAATTATTGAATCAATGGAAAGTTACTGTAAAATTGCCTTTCTGGTATTGTGCTGTCATGTATTTGATATAGCCTGGAGCACTTTAAAAATGAAGATGTAAATAGGTTAAAAGGAAATAACCATGGAAATACTAAGCATAACAACACTGACGTCTATATATTA
The DNA here is from genome assembly GCA_004026905.1 of Hystrix cristata. Taxonomy (NCBI): domain Eukaryota; kingdom Metazoa; phylum Chordata; class Mammalia; order Rodentia; family Hystricidae; genus Hystrix; species Hystrix cristata. The sequence continues at coordinate 1,235 of PVJO010031519.1, forward strand.
TTGTCAGACAAAGACGACTTCAGGAAAAGGAATAATACCAGAGGTAATAATAATGTTTTAACATTTGCAAATATTTGTAACTCAAGACAAGTAATTGTACAAAACTGTAACAAAGAAAACTTTAAAGTTCAATAGTATCAAAAATAACTCTATTTTGTATCAATGTTTAGCGTAATTGTACAAAGATAATAATTTCACAAAAATTTTCAACTCAGAATCTTGAATCTAGACCTTTTTGAGAGATACTCTGCAGGCAAAAATCTCTGAAAAAATCTTGAATTTTAAGCAATTTTTCTTTCTGTTTAGCATTTTTTAAGTTATTTTAAACTGTTTTGCATAAATTCCAGGGTAAAACAAATAAGTATATATATATATTGATACTGTAGCTACAGTTTTATTGTTGAAAGCATCAAATGAACAAATAGAATGAAAAAAGTTAGAATGCACGTTTTTGTTTTGTGTTGCAAGAAGTGTATGGATGATTCATACTTTGAATAGAAACTCTTACCTAATTCTGTAAGGCAATGAGTGTGTTACTACCCATGTTAAATTTTAAAAATAATACTTTCGTCTGTAAGTGACTATTGTTTCTTGGAAAAATAAGTATCTCTAATACTAGTATATGGCTTATCATCTTTCAAATTAGAAAAAAAAAACTATTGAGGTCACAGTAGTACTCAAAGATAAAGTAAGAGGTTAAAAATGGAGAAAGGTCTCATTGTGCAAAAAGGTGTCAGCTAGTAAACATAGAAAGGTGAGTAGAATTAGCAAATCAATAATCTATGAATTGACAGAGCCAGGGTTCTCTGAGAAACCCTGATATGTGAGAAAAAATATCTTCATATAATTTCAGATTATCTCCTATATAAAGTATGTTCATAAATTTAGGATAATCAATAATGGTAAATAACTGACAGTACTTACTATTCAATATGATGCAACAAGAAAGGTATTACACACATTGCTTAAAATATACAATCTGAATGTAATTGTGAGGAAAAAAATCAAAACAAACTAAAATATGTGGCAAACTACAGATAACTGTAAACTTTATACCTGGATTGGATTCTTCATAAATAGCAATAATAATACAACTATACAAACTCATAGTAACTGAATAAGCAGTGGGTCATTGAAGAAATAAGTAGGAAAGTACAAAATTTCCAGGATCAAATTAAAAAATGGAAATATAATATATCAGTCTCTGTGCTAAGTGAGAAGTTTGTAGTTATGAGTGTGTACACATACTCACTAAGATACTAAGAGAGAAGAGAGATACTGAAAGAAGTTTGTAGTTATGAGGGCCTATGTGCATGTGCACACCCCCCCCAAAAAAAAAAAAAACACCAGAAAACCAGAAACCTTGGATAACTTAAGAATGCATCTCAAGATCTTGGAAAAGAAAAAAACAAACCTAAAGTCACTATAAGAAAAGAAATAATAAAGACCACAGTCAAAAATAATGCAGTAGAAACCAAAAGAACAAATCAATTCAAAGAATCAAGGAAACACAGAGTTGGTTCTTTGAAAAGATAAGAATAATAAATCCTAAGCCTAACTAATAAAAAGAGAAGACCCAAATTAACTAAATTAGAAATGAAAAAGGGATATTATAATAGTTAATAATGAAATACAGAGGATCATTAAGGGATATTTTGGAAGATTATATTCCCATAATTGGAAAATCTAAAAAGAAACAGACACCTGTGACCTTCAAGAGACTATATAATGCTCAAATAGATCAATAACAATCAATGTGATGATTAAAGTGATGATAAAAGTCTCCAGTCTTCCAAAAAAAAAGGGGGTAGGGTCAAGACTGGAGGAATCACTGCTGAATTTTATCAAATTTTAGAAAAAGAACTAGCACCAGTGCTCTTTAAACTATTCCATACAGCACAAAGGGAAAGAATGTTTCCAAATGTATTTTAGTAAATCGTTGTCACTCTGGTATCAAAATAGGTTAAGGATACCACAAAGAAAAAAAAAAAGAAAGTAAAAAAAACTATAGGACAGCAATGGTGAACCTTTTAGAGACTGAATGCCAAACTGCAACTCAAAACCCAGTTATTTATCACAAAGTCCCAGCACTGCAATTAGACCTGAATACTGAGGTTTTAGTTCAGAGAAAACATTAACATCTACATTATCATCTTTTGTCTTAATAAAAGAAAACCACAATAGTATGCATGCCATAGGTTCACCACCACTGCTGTAGAATAATATCATTAATTAACATAGGCAAAAAAAATTCAATGTTCTACCTATAAACTGAATTATATAACATATAAATACATTAAAAATATCATATACCATGATCAAGTAGGTTTGATTTCAGGGATAAAAGATGGTTCAGTATGTGAGAATCTATAAACATAATACATCGCATGATAGAATCAAGAATAAAAAAAAAATTCATCTCAATAGGTGATGAAGAAGCCTATATCTAGTCATGGTAAAAGTCCTGGAAAAGTAGGTATAAAAGGATCTTAGCTCAACAAAATGAAGTCTATGTGTGAAAAACCCGTAGAAAACATCATTCTTAATAAACAAAAATTAAAAGCATTTTCCATAAAATCAAGAATGAGACAGGATGTCCACCCTTACCACTTCTATTTGATGTATTACATGAAATTTCAGGTAGAGTGATTAGGCAAAAGAGGAAAATAAAAGGGATATAGATAGGAGAGGAGGCAATCAAATCATCCTTTTTTGCAGAGTAGAATTTTGTGCTTAGAAGATCCTAGACTCTACCAGAAGACTTTAAGTCTGATAAATTCAACAAAATAGCAGGATATAGGGGTTGGGGATTTAGCTAACGTGATAGAGCCTCTACCTAGCTGGCACAAGGACCTGAGTTCGATCCCCAGCATGCCCCCACCAAAAAAATAGCAGGATATAAAGTCAACATACAAAAATCCATACCTTTCCTATGCTCTAATGATTAACTAAGTGAAGATTCAGGAAAATGATCCCATTCATGATAACCTCAAAAAAGTAGTGAAATAACTAGTAGTAAGCCTAAAGAAGAATATGAAAGACCTCTACAAGGAAAATGGTAAAACAGTGAAAAAAGAAATTGAAGGAGATGCTAGAAGATGGAAAAACTCACATGTTTGTGGATAGTCAGAATTAATATTGTTAAATGGGCATAGTATCAAAAACAATCTATAGATTCAATACAGTCTTTACCAAAATATGAATGACATTATTCACAGAACTAGAAAAAGCAATCCTAAAATTCATAGGAAAGCACAAAATACTTTGAATAGCGAAAACAATACTGCACAAAAAGTAGTGAGGCTAGAGGTATCACCAGATCCAATTTCAAAATATACTACAGAGCCATAGTAACACGATCAGCATGGTACTGTCACAAAAACAAACGTGTTGAACAATGGAATAGAATGGAAGACTCAGAAATAAATTCACATTGGTACAGCTACCTGATTAGTGACAAAGGGGATGACAATGTAAGTTGGAGAAAATATAGCCTCTTTAACTATGGCATGAGGAAGACTGGATTTTGACATGTAGAAGATTGAAGCTAGATCGCTGTTTCACATGCTATATAAAAGTGAACTAAGAGTAGATCAAAGACCTAAATGTAAGTTCTGAAAATTTGAAACCTTAGAAGAAAATACAAGTGTAACACTTTGAGATAACCATTAACTTCTTCAACAGGACTCCAATAGCTCAAGAAATAGTAGCAAGAAAGGACAAATCATATTGTGTCAAATTAAAAAAAACAAAAAAACTTTTGTACAGCAAAGGATACATTCAACAGAGTGAAGAGACAGACTAGAGAATGGGAGAGAGGCTTTGCCAACATTCTTTGGACAAAAGATTAGAATTCAGATATATTAAAAATATCCAAAAAATTATCATGTTAGGCAAAATAACCCAGACTCACCAAAACGTTTTTGTCTCATATGTAGACTCTAGGAAAAACAGCAACAAAAGCAACATGAGAGCAGAAGAAAGACCATTAGAGAAGATGAAGACGATCAAGGAAAGGGATGAGGGGAAGTTAAGGGAGGGTATTATGATCAAAATGTGTTATATGCATGTGTGAACATGTCACAGTGTAACTCAGTATTCTGCATAGTGTACACAAAATTGTTTCCAAATACTTTAAATGAAATACTTCAAGTAACATAAGTCAACAAACAAATCAGAGCCAATGAAACATACTTTGAACTAAATGGAAATGTTAGTATATCAAACTGTGTCGATAAAAATATTTGGATTTTGTTTTTTAATAACCTTTTGAATAGGTACAATAATAATAAAACTAGGGTTCAACATTCAGAGTTTAAAACAAGTTTTTAATTGACACAAAATTGAGTATTAATAGAGTGTCATGTGATGTTTCAATACATGTAGACATTGTGCCGTGTTCAGATTAGCATGTACATGCTCATCTCCTGAAACATTTCTTTCTAGTTATAATATTCAGTATTGTTTCATTTTGCTTTTCTTGAAATACATAGCACATTATCATTATCTGTAGTCACATATTGTGTGATAAGTGCCACAATGTATTTCTCCTATCTAATTTTAACTTAGTAAACTTCCAAATATTCATAGTATGTTGCACTATAACATAGCATAACATAATAATAATATAATATAATATAATAAAAATAGAAACAGCAGAAAGTTGTGAGGAATGCAGAATCTAGATTATGTGCAGTTGGAGGTCAAATCTAATCTGTAATGTTTACTGCATGGACTTTGGAAGATTATAAACTTTTTACTGGTTTGGAAATGAAATATCCCCAAAGGTCCATGTGGGAAAGGATTGGTACCCAAACGGGGGTGCTATTTGAAGGTGGTAAAGCCTTTCAGAGGTGGGTCCAGCTGGAGGGTGGTTAGCTCATTAGGATTGTGCCCTTGAAAAGAATATTTGCATGCTGGCTACTTCCCATCTGGCCACCATGAGGTAAATTGGCTTCCTTCAACACATATTTCCACTCTGCTGTCTGTGCTGCCAGATGCCCAAAGCAGTAGGGCCCGCAGTCATGGACTGCATCCTCTAAAACCTTTGAGCCAAAACGAACCTTGTTTCTTATTTAGTTTATTAGCTCAGGTATTTTGTTTCTCTAAGGCAACACTGACTAACATACTATGCTTGGGTTTTCTTATTTTGTAAAAGACATATGGAAAATAATTTATTCATATGATAATTCAGTTTCTCCACATAAAGCATTTATAATAGCACATGCTATAGTTTAGAAACTATAGTTTATAGTTTATAACGACAATAAATAGTTATCAGAAGCCATCTGTGTTTTCACTTGAATAACTGGTTATAATAGTGAGCAATGCATGAATGACATAAATATTTATTCAATTTAAATTAATATGATAATATAGTTTTAGTGTAGAGTACAGGTTTACCTGATTCAGACAAAAGAATTTTTTTTTTGCAGAATTTTACTTTAATCAAATCCTAAGAAACAGGGCTGGGGATTTAGCTCACTGGTTAGAGTGCTTGCCTCACAAGCACAAGGCCCGGAGTTTGATCCCCAGCACCAACCCCCCCAAAAAAAACAAAGCAAAACAAACAAAACCCTAAGGAATCCCATCTTTTAGTTGTGAATAACTTCCTTCATGACATTAAGATTTTCTTTTTTTCTTTTGATATTGAATATATTAAAAACCAAGAAATTATTTCATAAAAAAGAAAAACATGAACTTTAGGAATAAAGTAATTTTAAAAATATTGACACAATTCATATTCTAATTTAACATTAATTTTGAAATTAATAAGACTATTCCATATTCTTATGAAAAATTTTACCCATAGGCAAACATACTGATTACCTCTTAAGCCTTCAGAATTTATTTAAAATAATTACCACAGAAATTTACTGTACCATAATTTACCTATATTCATTGCCATAGAAAAAAGGCAAAATGACTGTGCACAGCCAGAACCAGAACCTCAAATAAGGGTTAAATTTAATAGAATAGTCCCTAATTGTAAGACACCACTGATTGCAAAAGTTAGCTACTTTATAAGAATAATTTCACTTTTTAAATCAAGAGAAATTTTATAATACAGCTAATGGATTGAATTCGGCACCGAGTAATTACTTTAAATGACAAATCTATGTAAGTCATGCGTATAAAGACAACTGTAATTAGAAACTCACCAGGTGTAATAAATATTCTGTTTTCCATTTTCAAAATTGCTTGTTCCAAATAGTAAAATGATCTGAACTCCCAGCTCTCTGTAGACAAAGGATGATGTGGTAGGGATTCCCTTCCAATAGGGGGTTGGCATCTGAAGTCATATAGAGATGATAAAAGTTTATAATAGTTCTGGGAATGAGGAATCTCTGTAGTGGGTAAAGAGGTGAATCATATAACTAATTTGTGGTTGGGAAGAAAGATAATTCATATTTTGCATTTAAAAGGGGTTAGCTAGCCAGGCGGGGTGGCACACACCCTGTAATCCCAGCACTCTGGAGACCGAGGTAGGAGGATCACTGTGAGTTCAAGGCTAGCCTGGGCTGTATAGTGAGTTCAAGACCGGTCTGAACAAACAAAAAAAGGGTTGGGGATTTAGCTCAGTGGTAGAGTGCTTGCCTAGCAAGCACAAGGCCCTGAGTCTGCCCCGAAAAGGGTTAGCTAAATATATTTGTATCTTTAATTTTCAAATGTTTCTAAAAATCGATCCATAACTCTTCTCTTTTATAAACTTGAAAATCTTTTTCTGCCCACTCTTACAAAACAGGATTTCACACAGCTGTTGCTAATCACAAGTGTACCTAGCATAAAATGATCCAGTAAAAGTCCAAATTATGAGGTTACATTCAGATGCACTGGTTAAATTAACAAAGGACCCTTCTTTCCTCCTTGGCTCCCCTCCCTTCCCCTCTGTTCCCTTTTCCTCCATTCCCTCCCCTCCCTTCCCCTTTTTCCCTTTTCCTCTTTCTTGCTTTCTTTTCTTTCTTTCTTTCTTTCTTTCTTTCTTTCTTTCTTTCTTTCTTTCTTTCTTTCTCTTTCTTTCTCTCTTTATTTCTCTCTCTTTCACTTGATCTTTTAAAAAGAGGATTGTGTTTGTATCCTTAATTAATTTGAAAATGTTTTAACAATAATTGAATGAGATATTTAGATAGTAGGAAAGCGTGTAGCTAAAGTGTTATGAGTCACTGATATTGAAGAATCAAAGTAAAAAGTCTAAAATCCCTATAATGGGTAGACTCCTCTGATTTGAAGTATTCTTCCAATGTCCAAGTTGTTGATTATTGCTTTTGGTTCCACAGAAAGGTCTCTATTTAGAATGCTCATAGTTAACTTTGAAATAATTTTATTATGCACCTACTTCAAAGGTGAGCATTTCTGAACCTTTAGTTTAGTCATTAGGTTTCAGGTTGTCAAGGAATACTATAGCCAAGATTCAAACATAGACGCTGCTTCCTCAGGTGGACAGTATCTTTAAATATTTCATTCAACTTATTGATCCTTCAAAGTACTTCCCGGGACTCTGTGCCTGACCATGCCATGTGTGTACTGCACACATTCTGTGTGTGCCATTCACATAGACAATTATGTGATTGCTTCTTATTAGAGCTATCCCAGGCTATTGCTCCTATATATTACTATGACATTTCTAATCCTCCCTGTTTACTTTCTTAGTTACTTTTTTGGAAGAAATTATATTAACAGCCAAAGTTTAACTGTGGAATGCATCTTCCTACAGTACTATAACACCGTTTCACAAACATGCATGTTATTCCATGTGAGAAACAGATATTTTGTGGATATCATCTTATGGTGTTGTGCCTTGGACATAAAAAGTCTAAAAATTGTCAATGAATAAATAAATGTTTTGCTTCTACAGAACTATCTTCTAGGCATAGTTTCCCTTTTTCCCCTTACTTTATGTATTTATACCTGTATGTATATACGCATTTATTTATGTGGATTTAAGGTGAGTATATGGCCGCTGTGTATCTCGTTATTTTATGGAAAGGCTCTCAGGTACAGTTACTCGCCTGATAAATGAACTTTTATGTTTTGTTTTAAAACTGAAAAATTACAGAACTCTAGAGAATATATTTTACAGTAATGCATAATTTATGTACGTCAGAACTTGAATTTTGTACTTACTGTAAGAAGATTCATAGATACAGTATTTAATGCAGTACTATAATCCATATAACAATGAATCTTGGCAAACAATAGACTGATCTTCTTGGGGGACATTGACCATACTCCAAAATTAGGCATAAGAGGTGAGAGATCACCTTTCTAATGTCTGTGTAAAGGATTATTAATGGGTTGCTGGGTTAAATATACTCGAGGTTCTCTACTAGTTTAACGATATTATAATTCTGTAAAGTTTTACTTTTATGAATATTATGTCAATGTTAGTGGTTTTTTTCAGACTATTGATTAGATATAATATAGGAAAAATCTCACATTTTAAAAATGAGGTTTGACCTTATGATTTTCTAAAAGTGAAAATGATCCTAGCTATAAAAATACTTGTATAATTAATTTCTCTTGTATCTTCTTTTATTAATATTCAGATTTGCTCCTCTTCTTGAGAATAATTCTAATTTGTGATAACAATGAATCTTTTAATTTCTCCATAATTAATAATCTCACCATCTTTCTAGAAGTCTACTGGAATTTTATTGAGTTTTCTTTTTTTTTTTTTTTTGATGCTGGGGATTGAACTCAGGCCCTTGTGCTTGCTAGGCAGGCACTCTAATCACTGAGCTAAATCCCCAGCCCCTTTATTGAGTTTTCTAATGTGAGATATTCCGTCATTGTTAAACCTTTGAAGATGAGATTTCTGCCACTTAGATAACAATGTGGGAATTCATGTATATTAGATCCCTTTGGCATCATTTACTATCACAACTCTCATTCTCTGAAAGGAAGTGAAGCAGAGATTCCAGGTATAGAGCAGAACTGAGCAATTGGTTTTTTGAATATTCCGGGGAGAAAGCTTATAGTTAAATTCTTGGGTGTTCAGGTCGCGTCAAAAGGCAAAATCCAGTTTTTCATTTCTTTTAAGTAATCTTGATTTTAAAACTTTCAACCCTTGAAGCAAAGCTTTCTTTCTTCTATAGATTCTTCAACAATAAGGCAGTTTTACGTGGCAAGCTACCTAACTTGGTATTTACTTCATATTAAAAGTCATGTTAGTCCTGTTTGACGAGAAGGCAGCTGTTAATTAGGAAAGACATTAAAAAAAATTAGGAAAGACATTTTTTCCTTTTATTTGAATATTGTCGTTTAATTTAATGTTATTCAACATAGGATTTAGTAATGATATTCAAATTTAAAACCTATTCAATATCATTAATAAAAAGGCAGTATAACTATTTAGAAATATACTTAGGTTTTTTTATTTGATTTATGTATTTAGCTAATCTTACTCTATCTTCTGTAAGAGTGAGCTGGGGGAGAAACAAATGAGCTACCGTAAATTAAATAGCACAGGCGTGATTTTTCAATGCTGTCTGCATATATCACTAAAATAAAATAGTGAAATAGAGAAGAGTTTCATTAGTATATGATATTTTAGGGAAAAAATTAGGTATTATCCATCAAAGGAAAGCATCTCTCTTAATTAATATTTACATTTGCAATGGCTAGGAGTAATTTTGGGGTACAGTTCAATCTTGATTTGTACTTAATCCAAAATATAAATGGAATAAGTATTTGTTGAATTCAATTAAATGCCAGTTAATTACCTGAAATGGTATAGTTATTGTATTTTCTTGATTAAAATTAGTATTTTTCCAATTGACCAAGCTGTTTATCCGTGTTTCACTTTATTTTTGCTACTCAGAGACCCATTAAGTTCCTCTAGTAACACGGAAGACTAATTTTTTTTTTTTTTTTTTTTTTTTTTTTTTTTTTTTTTTTTTTTTTTTTTTTTTTTTTTTTTTTTTAGTACTTCTTAGTTTTTTGAGACAGTGTCTCACTACATAGTCCAAGCTGGTCTTGAACTCACAGAAATTCTCCTGCCTCAGCCTCCTGACTGTTGGAATTACAGGTGTGTGCCACCAAGTCTGGCAACACTTTTAATTTTTAATCACTTGAATTAAATTAGACATCCTCCTAAGAAAATTTTAGAGTTCATTGCAGTTAAATGTTCCACTTGTAGGCAACAGCGTCCTATCAATTAATTGTCTGTAATGGCTGCCGACAGCTTCTTACAACTGAAAGGGAAGAAAGGACAAAACCAGCATTAACAACTCTCACCAAGCCAGAGGACAGCAGAACTGAAGTCATGGAAATGAGCCTCAAAGGCAGATTATTTTCAAAGAGATGAGTGCAAATGAGAACCATTTTCTTAAATTGAGAACTTCTTCTAAGTGTGAGGTAGCTATAAGCACAGTTTTCTGAAGAAACTGCCTAGTAAGGGAAATATTTCAGGATAGAATATTTTAAAATGATAATTAAAGAGACATGAAAAAGAATATCGCTAAGCAAGCACTATAAATGTCTTCTCTCATCAACTTAAAAGATCCAGCACTCCCTCACATATCACTTCATAAATGTCCTTATCTCTGAAATGCTTCTAAGACTTAAAGAGTATATGTAATTGTCCCCAAATTCCACTTCAGTTTCTCCCAGGTATGAACTTTCATTGTGACAGTAAATGTATTGTGATTTGAGTTTATGATTGTGTGGAGAAATCTCCATTTTTCTGAAGACCCATTCCTTAATGTTATGCCTTCCTTCCTTTACACAGTTCCACCTTCAGTAGGTTATAAGCTTTCAAGGATAGGGAGCATGACTTATTTATTTTAATAACTCCCAGGCCTGCCATAATTACTGTCATATTTAAAAATTCAAACTCTCAACTAAGCAGTGACACATTAAGTCAGTACCTCTTGCTGTGATTTTTTTTTCAGATGGCTTAGTTCAGTGATTGAATGAAACTGAATATAAAGGCAGACAAAAGGTCACAGAAAGGAGAAGAAATCCAAAAAGCAACATTTCATAGTTCTTCTAGGCAGATGAGCCCTTGATCCATATACGTTTGCTGTGCCACACAGAAAAGGGACTCCACAGGCCAGAAAGAACACGGATAGCTTAAGCTAACGCACTCCCACTCCCGAGGCACTTACTTCCGAAGCAATGTTTCCCACTTTGTGACTACTGACTGAATAGCCATTATTTAGAGTGTGTGGGACTGGATGGTTTCAGATGTCGGATTTTGAAAAGAATTTGGAATGTGTGCATGTAAAGAACGATTATTTGGGGGATGATACTCAAGTCTAAACATGAAATTATGTTTCTTGTACATCACATACGTATCTTGAGGTTAGTTTTATGCAATACTTTTAATAATTCTGTACATGAAATAAAATTTAATAGTGTGGCGTTTTCCCATTGTGGCTGTATGCCACTGTTCAAATAATTACAGATTTTGTATTTTTGGAATATCTATGCTCTAGAATTTTAGGTGTCTCCAGCCATGTGGTCTCCACTTTTTTTTTTAAACTGAGATGTCATCTCCAATCATTTTAAATGCTTAGAAGACATTTTGATTTTGTTTTGTGTAAAATCATATTTTCTTTAACATTTGAAAGAAATGTTAATTCATCTTAACATTCATCTTCAAATGTTCTTAATTTCATCTTCAAATTTTGCTGCCTTTGTATTTTATATGCACTCCTTGGCGGCTTTTTCTTTTTTCTTAATTTACTAATTCAATATGTCCTTATTTTTTTAAATTTTTTTATTTTTTTGTCCTTCATTTTAAAATTGCATTTTATAGAGCTATCAACGACTATATCTGAAGCATATAGCACATTTTTTTGGACTTGTATTAGTGTATGTTTACAATACATAATGTTTACATTTACTGTAAGGGATTGGTACATGTACATAGCACATTTCAATTTCCTTCTTCTTTTTGTCCCTTCCCCCACCCCCTCTTATTTTTCCAGCATCAAATTCATTTATTTATAAGAACTTATAAAATTAATTATCATATATACAGATAGAAAACCAAACCAATAGGCCAAAGTACATATAAAACATGTAAGACAATTGTACTAAGTCAGGGTACACTTTCAGATACATTGTCTGGTCTGGATTACAGTAATTTTTTTTCTTTCTCTTTTTTTCCTGTTATTTGTCTCTTATTTCTCTCTCTCTCTTTCTGTCTCTCTCTCTCTCCATATCTATGTTTGCAAGACGTATGAATGAATTGTGCAGCTATAAACATGGGTATGCATGTATGCATTTATTTTTAAAATCTTCTCACATTCATTTATTGTATATGCTATATGCATAATAATAATTCATATAAAATATGTATATACATACACTTTTTTATTAAAACATGTTGCATTATGGCCTACATTTGACAATAAAATCTCTTTCCAACTTTCCTAGTCATATTTCTTTTTTTTTTTTTTTGACACTATAATTCTGTGAGTATTTTATTTATCACTGAAGAAAGAAACACAGCAGTAAGTTCTGTGTTGGCTTCAATACGACCAAATAGTTAATCTTTTTTTTTTTTTTTTTTTGGTGCTGGGGATAGCATTCGGGCCCCTGTGCTTGCAAGGCAAGAACTTTAACCACTGAGCTAAATCCCCAGTCCCCCAAATAATTAATCTTTAAAATAACTACTACACTCCAAAATTGAAGTCAACACAGTCATTACTACAAATTACTTGTTGAAAGACTCTATGCTGAAGAGAAAGAAAATTAGGAAAAAGAATTTAAACAATTTCTCCAAACCACATTTATAAATACTGTCATATTTAAAATGCTTGAAAGGCATGAATTCCCCATCAATGGAAAGCAGTTTCCTATTGGCAACAGAAAAAACTCAGCGATAGTTTACCAAATGTTTTAAATTTAAAAGCTGTATTGTTTCAAGGTTTGCACTTGAGCAGTATTGTCATTACAATAAAGACTGCACACTGCTTTACACTCACCTCCTCTCAGGTAAAAACTACAGAAAATCCCACTGACTCCAATGTTTAC
>PVJO010031520.1:0-14146 GCA_004026905.1 Hystrix cristata
AAAAAAGAGATGTATACTCATTTTTGGTTCTGAGGTAACTATTTTTTCGACTATTACTTATTCACAAAATACTCTAATGCTTACTTTTCACGCCCCGTTACCCACTGAGGGAATGCGTGAGGGCAGTTGTCATATTTCCTTCCAGGGCATCTGTACTAAGAAAAAGCGCTTCATCGTTGGTCTCTGAGCTTGTGTGGAAGAGCGTACGCGAGGTCCCACCTCCTCGGTGGAGAAGGGAAACCTGAGATGTTGCCTTTCTAGTGAGAATGGTGTGATAGAGGCAAAGGCTCCAAAGAGGATAAACCTGTGTCTCTTTGGAAATCTCTTTTCTTTAACTTCCAAGTCTTATTGACCATTTTTTCCTCCATCATCAGTCCAGGTTGCCAGTGTTTTGCACACAGAAAGATTTACTCATTAAGAAACCTAAAATTTTTCGTGTGTAGTAGTTTTACAACACAGAGAAGAATGATAAGATATAAAATATATTTGTTTTCAAGTTATATTCAACCTTAATTTATAGTTAGGTTATATCAAGAGTTCTTTCAAGGACAATATAAAAATTTTAAGAATTACAAAGACAAAAATGGCTTTATATTTTTCTTCACTCTTACAAATATTTCATAAAATTTATAAAATTCACATCCAAAGCTATATAAGAATAATACTTTCAGGGAAATCACAAGTCCTTAGGGAAAGAACTAAATCAAAACTTACAGCAAAAAAAAAAAAAAAAATCTATTTTGGGGACTACTATTACTACCCAAATATACTTAGAGAATGAAAGGTAAACTTTGGAAAATTAAAAGTATTGAGTGAAATACTGAAGTTTATAAGGGCAGGTCTGTTGTTTATTCAATATAGGGATTAGTTTAATTATTTTTTATGTCTTATATGCCAAACTTACTTCTAAATACTAAGAGCACAATGACATATGAAATCCTCTAATTGTCTATGGTAAAGGAACAGTTAGGACATCAAAAGAACCATGTGCTGTAATTCTTCCAGGCAACCTATTTGTGTATTTGTGTATCTTGTTTGCTTCTTTATATCTGGTTGTTTTCTTTAATGCCCTCATCTCTATTACTTCTGATGAAAATACTAACTAACCCTAACCCTAATGTCTGAATATATTTAAAGATTATTTTTTATTTTACCAAAATAAAAACTTTGTAGCATACTTTCCTCAGTGAAAGTTCATTTCTACAATATTTTATATTTTAAGGTGTTTTTTGTTGGCTTATATTCTGTTTAATGAAATATATATATATATATATATCTGTCTGATGAGAGATGGTGGCCAGCATCCCTGTGACTTTCTCACTTTTGTTTGATAGGTATTTTTATATTCTACTTAAAAAAAAAAACTTATTATTTATCCTTTTAATTGGAAAGATATATCAGGTGACATCTTGTCCTGATATAAAGCCATGGTTTTTCCTTTCATGTTTCTGAATGGATCATAAATTATTTTTTTATAAAATCGTTCTGAGAGGAAGGAGGCAAAACTAGTACAGATGTTACTAAGTAGTCTTTCAACAATAACATCCATTTACTTTTTTTCAGATCTATCTTTGCATGTGTGTGTATTTTGACGACAAGTAGGTTATTGTAATGGCATCAAAACCTCTTTAAATGTTATATCATGAAGAGATAGCTACAAAACGAGTATCATCCCCAGCAGTACAGGCTGTGGGACAGATTTCTCAGAAGCAACTCTAGTCACTCCCTGGTTCCTAGCTGTGTGACCTTGACTCTGACCCTTCACAGAGGTGTATCTTCTCTTTTTTTCTCTTGTTCTCTTTCTCTCTCACACACAGATTATCAGTAAAATAGAGTTAGTGTTTGTGTTATAAGGATGAGTGTACAAATTATAAGGATTAGGAAAGTAAATACCTGAAAACTGCTTAATAATCTCCAAAGAAATATTATTTCTATTGCACTTTCTCTTGTTATTGTAAGCACTAGTACATGGTCTTTCTCTCTATTTGAAGTATCGGATGAAGATCTGGGAAGTTATATGTTCAGTTAATCATCTTAAACCTTCTAGTTCCTTTATCTTCTATTGACTTATGTTTTTTTTTTTTTTTTTTTTACTATTGAAGTGCGCTGCTTCATGTCCCTGCACGCGATTTTCTGATTTCCTCTGCCCGTGGTTTGAGAAAGCATCTTGTAGTGGTTTGTTTTGTGTATCAACTTCAGTGGTCTCCGTCCTGAATATTTAATCTGGGCATAGGTATGAAGTTATGATGCGGACACAATTTACAAGCATAATTAGTAAATTTCAGGTAAGGGGGATTATTGTAGGTATTCCTGGCAGGCCTGTCTTAGCAGTTGAAAAGCCCAAAGACAGAATTGAAGCTTCCATGAGGAAAAAGAAACGATGCCTGTGCAAAACAGCCTGACGTGGCCTAGAGTTCTGCCTGGCTTTCTGATGACACGCTCGGTACATGCTACCCTTCCTTCCAGCACTCACCATGTTGTGCGTGTGTGTGTGTGTGTGTGTGTGTGTGTGTGTGTGTGTGTGTGTGATTTGGGACGATGTGTCTCTGAATCGCTATACCATACTAGTATTAATAGAAGCATAATCTAACTTGCTTCCGCTTGAGACTGTGAGCGGTTTGGATATTTGTCTATTCTTACTGCTTATTTTCTTAAAATTCATATGCTGCTTTTTTGGCATCGCAGTTACACTTGAACTATTCCTTTTGGAAATTGACTTTTACTTTAAAATCAACACTTTCTTGCTGATTTAAAGAACTGATGAAAATGTAAAATGTGTTTCATCAGGCTTACAAGCCTAAAACAGGAGAACCGATGTGTCTAGAATACTTTATTAATGCTCTTGTTTTCTTTATTTCCTCTTTTGCTTTTTGTTTGCAGTTGAAGCCATCAAAAGATAGGCATTATAATGAAGGAAATAATGAAAACTACACTAAAATTTAGTACATTTATTGTTTCATTTATGAGAAATATTAATGAAGATCTGGGAGATTTCATCTACTGACTTCTCTACAGTTGTCATCCATGGGTTTTGTGGGGCTAACCAAGTTTATTCTGTTTATTTTAATACAATTAACTACAAGCAATTCTTAGAATAGTAATGTACAAAATTGGAAGACTAATTATATTCTAGGCAATGTGTTTAATATTGTACAGATTTTTCTGTTAAATGTTATCTGTTCAAATGTTATGTTCATTGCCAATTATGAACATAAAATCATGAATGAACAAATTTATTAATTTAGTATTTATATAGTACTATGTTACAAACAAAATATTTTAATTTGTTTCTGAGTAGCTAATACAAATAGAGGGCATTTGAAATGAATAAATAATAAATTTAACTGATAAAACAATAAAATCTATTTTAATCTTCTAATATTGAAAACATTTTTGTCTTATTTTAGTGTTAACCTCAATTATTTGACAATTTAGGGATTATACATTGCACACATGATTTTCAAATACATTAAAAGAATACATGTTCATATGTTAAAGGGAAAATGTTAACAGAATATATGAATAAAATATATATATTTTATGTGTCAAAATTTCTTCATTTGTAATCATCAAACACTGAAAAGAAGTACATCATAAATTTATTTTTACTTACTAACTGTGGGGAAGAAATATCGTTTTTGCTACTCTGAAATACATAAGATTGAATTTCATGTGTAATTTACATATACCATCACAAAAGAGATTGTTATTTGATTTCTTAAATTTCTTTATAAAATACAAATGATTTGATAATTGAAATTATTTTCAATTTTCTTCATATATTTTGGAACTATTTGCTGATAGAAATGTTGCACGCGGCCTGCTGTATCTTGTCTTTCCTGCTGTTAGGTAGAACTTCGTCTGAGACTCAGCAATTTTTGTAACATTCCTATACTACATGCAAGTGAGAACCAATAATGAGATAGACAATTTTTGTCATATCCTGATAATCATCAGCCTTTTGCCTCGTAGAGAACCAGAGGGAAAAATCTTCAGTAAAGGGTAAAGCCTACATTGTTATAGTCTCACAGTATCAACACTAGTACACAAAAAGTGTAAAATGGTAATGATTATGGATAATTTCCTTTTGGAAGGAGGAGTCTGCGTGTTGTGTTAAGATACGTGGTGTTGATCAGAGAGAGGGCTTGGTAAAACAGCAGCCAGTAAGAGTCAAGGAAGCTAACATAAAAGCACCTACAATTAGCAGGTCATCCTTGAGGAAAGTATGTACTTTAACATACTGAAAGCATCTGTTGAGAGAATCTGTAAATTTATAGAGTTCTAAAAATCTAGGAAGGTATCCAAACAATAACAGTATGTGCCTGGTGAGCTTAATCATCTATTTTCTTTCCTGGAAACATTCTGACTTGATGAAAAATTATAAAAATTCCGAAGGAAAAGAAAATCAAGTCAATGCTGTAAATTACATGCACCACCCCCCACACACACATACACACACTCTCTCTCATTCATATGACTCTCAACATGGTGGCAACCATCTTGCATTTCTATTCATATTTTAAATGCTAGAAGTACGGAGCAATAGACATACCGTTAACGTTGCTAACAGGCTTTATATCCCTGGAAGCAGTGTTAGAGTTACAGACAAAAAAGTTAATTTGGAGAGGTGAGCACTAGAACTAAGTGCATTCTTGAGGATAGAGATAAAGATCTTCCTCAAATTTCTTCATCACAATTGATTATCAGAATTCGCATTCCATTGTAATTAGTTGTCAGCCAAAAATATAACCAAACCATATAGGATTTAGCAGGTCGCTGGCTTCTTACTGATAACTCTGTGTAGTCACATTAAAAAAAAACGAGCAGAGTGCGGTAGCTTACATCATGGTTACCTGAGCATAAACCTGAGGATTTTCCCAGTGTACTAATTTTCAAACTTTAAGTACCAACAGGCAACATGTAAACGCTTAATAATGATGAATGGTGACAACCTTCTGGTAACTACATCCAAGTAAGCGACAGCCAGGATGGTACAACAGCATGTTTTATGAAATTCCAGGACATAGAGAAGCATCCTACTGTTCCAGAAAATAAACATAGATGGACATTTTCCCATGTTGTGCAGGGTTGTTATCAAAGATAAATAACAAAAGCTGACAAAAATAAGAAATTAAGAAAATTACAAAATGTTTTTTCATAAGAAAAAAGATGGTGAGTCTACATATAATACTAATCTACTTTTTCATCATCTCATGAATAACTTTATAAATAAATCTAGCAATATAGTTTTGCTTATTAGAATAACGAAGCAAAGGATAATTTTTTTTTCAGGGGTGCTGGGGATTAGGGGTGCTGGGGATTGAACTCAGGACCTTGTAGTTGCTAGGCAAGTACTTTGCCACTGAGCTAAATTCCCGAACCTAAAATGTTTTTAAAGTTAATGTAATACTTAGACAATTGTTTTAACTCTAAAACACATAAAATCCTCAAAATAAATTAAGAACATATGAAAGACTAATGAACATGAGAGAGATGTGCATGAAACAAAAGGATATCGTACAGAACATTATTCAAATTATTGTGTAACTTATACATCAGATAAAGTAAAATATATAGATGTGACACATTTGGACATTATTACTGAATATTTATTTTTATCTTAATCTCATCCAAATTATGTTGTTAAATCGATACTATTATTTCGATTATATGGATAATTTGATATAGTTTCATATATTTCTATAAACTTGCTTCCTGGATATATCTGTAAAATATAAATGTTAGAAATTTTAATTAATATTTATGGTTCATAATTTAGTATTACTAAAACCTTATTATGACAAATTAAGTAGAATTTTTTTAAATTAGAAAATATTTTTATAGTATATGATTTCTTTGCAATATTTAAAATACAACAAAATTGAAAGCCAAGTGTCATTATTCTTGGAAGTTTCACTTTTTATTTCCATTACAGTAATAGCATACTTCTCAGTGATATTTGCACTTTCATTGCACTATTCAGTGAACCTTCAATATACTAATGAAATAAGCAACAAGACTTTAAAATAATATTATGAGCACTGTTGAAATTTAGAACTAATCTGTCATGTATTAACACCACCAGATTGCATAAAATACCTTATCAATTATTTGTGTAGAAAAGCCAATATTTTATTGTTCAGAAAGATATGTATATAAAAAGGAAACTATATAAAGTTTGAAAATATAACGATAATTGAATATGGCTCGATCTCACGCAAAATATTGGGGTTTCTGTACTTTCTTTTATTGACAATTCACTAGAATTAAAAATAAATAGTCAGTGTGAAGTATAATAAAGTCCAAAACCGAGGTCCAGTGTTAAATGAAGAATTAGTATATAAAAAATGAAGAATTTCAAACGGGTATTTTATTGGTTCTCAACGAATGATTTATGACAATTACTTAATAATTACAATGTATGCCTTCTATGATATGAGGCTGCACACAAATCCCAAGTATTACAGATTTTAAAGAATATTGAAACCATTGAAAATTATATAAATATATTTCATGTAATCTCATCATATATTCATATGTAGGATTTCATGGGTTTTACTTCAGATTCAGAAGCCATAGAGTACTAGCTCTTAGAGAAATTATCAAAGGCATATCCTCATGTTTGAATGTCTCAAGAATTAGCAATTCCAGTTCTCAACATATATTAGACAAACACTGTAAAATTGCTAGCACAAGAATAGACTTTAAAGAATAGTAGCTGCAGTATTAACTAAAATGGTAACACATCATATAATCAAAATATTAACATGTAATCTGAATAGAACAATTTATGAAGAGCCATGTGCATTTTAATGTTTCTCATCAAAAGAAATTTACACTTTTATCTATTATTTTTATAGTACCTTGTAAAATTATTTATAGTGCTTATATATAGATACAGAATTCTTTACAGAATTGCAGATGACTGTCAAGTAAACCATAGTGGTATTTGTAAATAATCAAGCTATTTCATAGTTATGGTTGATGTTTTTAAATTATTATATTAGAAAAGTGTTTTTTTAAATGGCTTGCAATATTAAGCCTAAACTAGATAGATCACCTGTAACTTGCATTGGCATTTATTGTGAAAACAAAATTGAACAAAATTTTAATTTTGGTTCATGTGTAAAATTGGGATAGAACTATTTGAACTTCAAGGCTGGTGTAAAGACCAAAAGTCATTCATTCACAAAAATATTTATTTGACTATGTATCATCTAATTATTTATTTACCTGCATTCCTAAAAAGTGTGCAGAATGAAGGCATAGTGACGAACACAACAGAGAAATACCGTGCCATTGGGAGTTACTGTTTGCACTGCAGTACAAGACATGCCTGTGAAAAAAAGCTGAGGTCATAGGGTGAGACAGACAAACCCTCTAGCCATGTCTGCTCCTCCTAGCTCAACCTCAAGGTCAGCGGCTGCAACCTCTACCTATCTAGTCAGCTATGGGCTATGTGTGTTACACCTCTCTATCATCTCTCCAGTGGAGTTAGAGCCATAAGATTGCACAAAGAAAGAATAGTTGTTAGTTCAGGTTTCTTCTGATAATCACAGACAGGTTTGTTCCAGGGCAAAATATATATTGTGTTATGCAATTGAGACTTAGCCCTAAAAGCAAAATCACACACTGATTTACTGTATCACCGATCTTGAGGTGCAATATAGAATATGTAAAATTTAAAAGAAACAAAAGCAAAGCTTTAAATATACACAGGTTATGCTACTGACTTCAATGTCTTCCTTAGTCTATATTCAGGTAATTTCTTATAAGGTGTATACACCATTCTACCAAATTTTAAGAAAAAAAAATAAGTTTAAATAGTCTACTTAGTATTGGTTAATACTTCATCCACCATGCGATAAAGTTAATAAAATAAGCAGTTGCCATTGCAGGGCAAATTTGATTGCTGAGGAATAATTAATGACCTGGCAAGACCCTAAAGAGGCCCACAAGAGAGCTGGTCGATTTCTGAGTACTTCAGCAATGCTTACATTGAAAGAGATATTAAAATGTTGCAAGCTCTGATTTCATTCTGACTGTCCTTGGAAAGAGTCCAAAAATTTGGCAAAAAAGCTTATCACAGGAAGTCAAACATCTTGTTTAGTCTGATGAACAGAGTACATTTCTGCTGATATCAGCATTTCTTTTCATAAAAAATGATTGTCTAATACACATTTTATATTGCATAATCGATCATAACAAAGCTTCTAAAGTTTTAGAGCCTTACATGGCTTCTCTGTTATAGAAGAAATAATGCACTTGTGAAAAGCATAATATAAAGAACTATGCATATTTCAAATGAAAACGAAGGAATTTGTATAGTTGATTATGTTTGCTACTGCGAAGATGGCATTATTTTTTCAATAACCCACTTAAGCACTATTGAGTATATGATTCCCAAGATGCCTTCATTTTCATTATAAACAGAATGCTATAGAGCCTACTTGATACAATAATTTTGATATTAAAAAAGAAACAATTACTGAAAGCTTTATTAAAGAAACTCAATTCAAGTTGAACTATATGGAAACTTCTTTTCCTGTAATTGGCATTATATGAGTTATATCACTGGTGCTAAATACACAAAGGATGAATTACATGTTGAGATTGGGTTGGGATTTCTTTGCCAGAACTCATACTGACATGAGCCATTCAGTAGGTCCTGGACAGACTTTGATCTACTATAATTATATTTTAGAATGATTTAAAATGTTTAGCCCTCATAGCACACATGTATTCTTCACAAAATGTTTGTGTCTTTGTAGTTTAGGTGATTTTAAACATTGACGAAAGACGAGATAAAATATCAAGATCAAAATCAGAAAAAAGTTATAAACAGATATTCTGCATATCACTTCCTTTTAATCTTTCTTCTCTAGGTGCTATAGAGAAATGAAGTAAATAAATCACTCTCCACCCAGCCCTGCTCAATTGAGTGATTTTCAAACATCAAAGATGAGATTTTGAATGCTTCTATCTAATGAAATTTATGTGGATATCTGTGTGAAAATGCATGAGACAGAGTGAGAGAGAGCAGGGAGGAGGGAGAATGTGTGCACTAGAGAAAAGGGGATTCCCTTAAGTAGTTAATCAAGTACAAAAGTAGATTCAGAATAATACTTATCTGTGTATTCTAAATGGATTTGATAAGCACTTGTAATAGAAATTATTACACTATATGGCATGTGGTCATGTTTGAGTTTAGAACCATAAGTACATTCTTATTAGGAATTCCTAAGAGCTCCATTTTATGCTAGTATTTTATTCATATTCCTGCCATCTTATTTCTTGATTTCTGTGTTAGGTTACATGCATTTCAAAAGATTTTAGTCTTTTTTATTCAATACAGTCCACCTTTCATTTCAGTTGCTAGGGTTCGCTTCTGATATCTTCAACTTTTAAAAGATAATCTAAGATTTCTATTCACTTCCTTTAATATATTCATTTGTTCTTCTACATTAACTATTTCCTGCGTGTTTACTATCTAAATGATTATAATACCACTATTACTGGAGTCTTATGATTTTTTTCTTTGCTAACTACATTTTGATAGAAGATATTTCATTAGTTATTACTAATACCATTTTATGTATGTGATTATTTTTCAAAATGGATTTGCTAAACAGTTACATTTTTAACAGTTTTTTTGAACTTTTTATCAAGTTGTCTACTGGCTACCAGAAAACAACCAGGCACTGTGAGAGAATATAAAAATGAGTACATTTTTTTGTAGGTTTATGGTGGCAGAAGATACTCTGTAGATTCTGTGATTAGCTCTATTAATTACTCTTTTCCTGTTTATTTGTTACATTTTCTTAACTATTTAATTTATCCCGAAAAGCTAATTCCAACCTCCTATCCCTTTCTCTTTACTTGCTAATGCAGATAAATGTAATACTTTCCCCAGGAAGACATATTAATATTTTAAAATTAATTCGCCAGCCAGACATGATACTTAATGCATGTAATTCTAGGTACTCCGTAACTTCAGCAAGAGGATTAGAAGTTTGAGGACAATCTGGGAAATTTAGGGAGACAATTAAATTTAAAAAGAAAAGAAAAGAAAAGTTTGGAGATGTAGCTCAATGATTCCTGAGTTTAATCTAAGTACTAAAAGAAGAGTATTTCCCAGTAGTGCATGGTACCTGGAAGAGGCATTCCACAATGTAATACTATATTTGTGCATAGAGCTTTTAAATTTTGATACGATTCACACTGGTTTTATATAATATATATGCACAGAATAACTGGCACAAATCCTGCTTGAAATTTGATTTTCAGATAAATGAAATTAATCATCAAAGTCATAGATTACTAAAAATTGACAGCTATTAAACGTTATGTAAAATTAAGAAATTTAAATAACTTCAACAAATAGTAATAGTATAAAATCGGAATATCATTTCATGTTTCTTTTCTCCTTATATATTAGATGCACACACATATTACCGCAGGATAGATGTTCAATTGCTGATTCGTGGATTTATGATGTGGCTTATGGTAGAATTATAAATTTCCTCCCTATGGCTTTGACTAATGTTAAGTGAAAGAGGGAGACCCAGTTAAGCCAAGTACAATGACACAATTAGAAATCTTTCATTTTTTTCAAGGATAGAGCTTCAATGTTTTTAGAAAATTAGAACTTCAGTCTTTTGAAAAATAATGTATCATCAATTGATGTGTCATCACAGTACTTTTTTTGTAATTAGAAACAGCTTTTTGTCTTCTTAGAGATGACTTACATACTTGAATGTTTCAGATATTTAGATAAATGATCATTTTGAGGGGAGAAATTTTTCTATTTCAAAAGACATATTCAAAGCTTCTTTGAGATTTTGCTCATCTTGAAAAGGAGGTGGCTGATGAGCCTTGTGTATAACGAGGAAACTTGGATAAACTCTTCCCATTGTAGAAACACATTGGAACAACTATTTCACGGTGCAATAGAATTGCACTGTTAATTTATGTGATAAACTCTTTTGTGTTAGTAAATCGTGACGTATTATAATAGGCCACTCAGTACACTCCTGAGCATTGCATAATACATCATGACCTTTCACAGTAAGTTGGACAGTAACTTAAGATGTACTAATCTCTTAACCATGTGTTTTCATAATAAAATTTTATGAAGAATTTATTTCTTTGCCATTTGTAGTGAGAGGGCACCTGTCAATCAACAGATAAACTTGCAAAAAGACTAAAGTCCTCTCTACCACATCATTATCTACAGCGATATGCTATTGAGAAACCTAGGATGCATTTGTTTTGGAGCTAAAAAAAGGCCGTTTAGTTCACTAAAAATATCAATAAATAGTAAAATCATTTCCAGCAGGCAATTTAATTCATGATTTTGACTTATAAATTCATTAAAGTAAGTATTACTTTAAAACGCAATTTTAACTGAGTTAATATACAAGTACTTATAACGAATGGTATTTATGAATGCATTAAGCACGATTTAAAAAAAGTAAATAGTCAATATAAAAGCAAATGAGTAATGTGTGTGAAGAAATGACAAGTGCCTAAACACAGTGTTTTTAAAAAGTGTGTGTTTAATCTTTAATTGTGATACTTGTGACATTTAATTAAGCTTTTCAGAATTTAGGAATATTTTTCAGATACAAGTTATGAGAAGTAGAAGATAAAGAACTACTGGGTTTGAGTCTTAATTCTTTTTTTAAGTGATACATAATTGAGTTACAATATATTATTAAAATTTTCTATAACATTTATTAAGCTTTCACAAGATAATATTTAGAAAAAAAAAGGTGAGAAAATTTAAAACATATTTGGGACATTTCCTGCTCTATAGCACTTATGATTATTTTATCTCTGAAAAAGCAAAATATATATTTCCAAATTTTAAATGCAACTATTTTAAGAATATGACTGATATTTGTAGTGGACATGATTTGGTTATAATTTGATACCTAGAATGGAAAAAACCCACATTACTTCAAATAATACAAAGCAAATGTATCAATAATAATGAGAACCAGAACTCTGTCCAGGATAGGACAGAAAAATCCTTAATGAAAATTTTCAAATCACCAGGAACAGAGTTCTGAGGAATTCAGGCTGTACTTTCATAGGGGAATTTATGTACTATTGGTCTTATATTAGAGGACAGTGAACTACTGCGTGACACCTAGAAACACAAACCTACACAAACATACCTGTTGTTGAATTACATTCCAATACTCTACACAAATACTCTGTGTGTATACTGCACAGGAAATAGAGACTTAAAGTTCAGATATAATCAAAGAATAACTACCACTAATATATCCCTTGTTGGCTAAGTGTTTTTGTTTTTGTTTTTGTTTTTGTTTTTGTTTTCTAAAAAGAAGCAGCAGACCTGAAAATGTTCTACCTTGGATCCAATTATAGACAAATAAAGGCGAATGGCAGTTGTTACTAGTTCCTTCTTTGTTTCTTATAGCACATAATTAGTGCTGCTCACCTCTTCGCTTTTCTTTTCCATTAAAGTGCTTGATGTTAGGAGAGTTTCATTTAGTGAAACCGCGTTAGCACCATACAAGACCGAAGTACACCATTCAGTTCTTCCAGAACTCACAATTTAAAAACTTTTTGCACCCACCAGTTTTTAATACTGTCACTTGAGAGAATTAATAACAGACACATCATTAATCTGTTTCTTCATATTTCCACTAATCAGTTTATATCCCCCCAAAATAGGGGTCATCTACACACGCACACATACTCACATATACACTCACTTTATAAGAAAGAAACAAGAAATTGTCTAAGATGCTTGACGCTGAATTGGAATACTGTTTTAAACATAAGCAGAATACTGTAATATCTTATACTGCTAATTATATTAAGGCGAAAGTCAGTATTTTGTCACATGATTTACTGTTTTTTTTTTTCAAAAAAACAAACCAATTTCATCCTAAAGATTGATAAACATATAACCATTATGTGCATTGATTACACCTTGTTTTTATTAATTATTACTGGATACATTTTCACATCCTAGGAGTACTAGACATAGCCTGATGAGAACTGGAGCAGGGCATTCTACATTACAAACATAAAAATTGATTGAATTTTTTATGCTAAACTTTTATATATAAATTGAATCAAAACGGACATCCTTTCAGAATTGTTCATCTAAAATTCCGAATAATCTTAGAAATAATGAGATTATGAAATTGTTATTAATCATTACAATTTTTAAATAGCTTTAAAATATTTAAATGAAGCGTGTTACATTTTCCTTATAGTATTAATATATCTGCACTATAAAATGCCAAAATCTTTAGGGATACACAGAAAAATCTATAAACTACTCTATATGCCTTATCAGTTCTCATAGGTGATATTTAAATTTAGAAAAGTAATCATGGAATTCAGCAGGAGTTGATGTCAAGAATATTAATGAAGAAAATGGCATAATTAATATTCTCAAAATCCCACATTAATATATCTACTTAGGCAAAGCTAGGAAAAGTGTCAAAACTGCAAGGTTTCAATCTCGAAAGACTTTTTTGCATTTTTTAAAATATGTAGAATATTGCAGCATTTTACAAGGTAAAATGAAACCATTTATTTGAAGTAAATATTTTTTCATTTGCATTTGTTTTAAAATTCATTCAATTCAACAAATAAGTATAATTTAATGCATATACAACCAGTTCCAGACAAACTAGATTTGTTCTGTTCTTCTTGGTGATTCCACCTCAAGTAAAAAGCTCTAAGCACAACATAATAAATAAGTAGGAGACTCTGACAGTTGGAGAGAAGGTAGACTTCTGAGGGCAGAGGGACTTGAGCAAAGTCACAGTGGTAAATTTTCTAGATTTTTTTTTTTTTTTTTTTTTTTTGCTAGAAGCCTGAAGTTTAGAAAAAGCCTTTACTTCCTGAGAAATTTGAAAGTACTGGCTTGTCATCAACATGACGTAACAATCATCTCCTGTTGCTAGGTCTGGTAGAGCAACTAGAGGTTCCATTTGACCCAGCTATTCCTCTGCTGGGTATCTTTCCAGAAGAATTAAAATCATCATATCACAGTGATATATGCACAACCATGTTCATAGCAGCACAATTTGTAATAGCTAAGTCTTGGAAACAACCTAAATGCCCAACAACTGATGAATGGCTAAAAAAGATGTGG
>PVJO010031521.1:0-14232 GCA_004026905.1 Hystrix cristata
CTCTGGTGTATTGACTCCATCGAGGGCCCAGCCCTGTCCGACTGCCTATAATATTTCTACCTTCCTTAGCTGTCTATAATAGTTGTACAAAAATAGCACTGGACCTTGGTGTGACCATTCTCTTCAAATGACTGAACAAGGGTACATCAGTGCAGACTGACCGTCCATTCTGCAAGACCACTCCGGAGGCCGAGACAGCAGGCCATCGCTGTGGATGAAGAAGGCCCAGCCAGTTTGGTGGATCAGAACACGCTGATATGCTCTGGGTCCAGATTCGCAGGCAGCCACACGCTTGGGCTGTCGTACTGCATCTTTCTTAAAACGCGTCACCCAGAAGCGGAGCCGAGCGGCCCCAAGCTGCAGTGACTCCTTCATCCTCGCAGCGTCAGAACTTCGGCAGGCACGACTCCATCCGGACGGCGCGTCACCAGACCCCACTCTGGGCTGAGCAGCTCACTCCGGAGCGGCCGGCCCGGGGCCGCGTCCCTCCTCCGGCCGCACGGGGGAGCCCGAGCGCCGCGGTGCGCGCAGGCCGCGGGACCGCTGGAGGACGACTCCGGGCAGACCCTCGACTGCTCGCTGGGGGCGGAGCCAGGCGCGCGCGGCGAGAGAGGGCAGGAAGTGGGGGCGGGGCCTCGGGGAGCGGGCGCGCGCTTGCGCAGAGCTGCGTCGCAGGAGCCCGCCGCGCCCCCGCCGGCCAGGCCGTCCTCAGGGTGACGCCTTCGCGCTCCTTCTCGGAGCCGGGGGGTGGGCGCGGGTGTGGGCGGGTGAGGAGGGCGGGGGGGCCGGGTCGCCTGCCCCCACCCCGGCGGGACCCTCCCCGTGCGCCCCCGCCGGCCACTTACCGCGGGCGGGACGAGGTGCGTCCTGCCTCGGCCTTCCGGAGCGAGGAGAAGAGGGTCTCCCGCCTGGATTCGCGACCCAAACCACCGAATCTGTCGTCTGGACAGTTCTGCGGCTTAATAACGTCTTCACAGACTTGCCCACGAGAACCGCTTTCAGACGACTAAAGCGCCGTGTGTGAGACGGGGCGGCAGTTTCCCTGTGCCCGGCAGTGCCCGGCGAGAGACGTAGTCCGGGGGCGAAGGCGCCTCCTGTGGGTGCGGGAGTTGAGACTCCAGCCGGGGACCCTCCTCTCAGCCAGGGGACGGGTGCAGGGCGAGACTGGGACGTAAAGAGCCGGGCGTGCTGCCTTAGACGTTTTTTAAGCCTTCCGTCATGTGTGTACTTGGCTTGGATGATTATTTTAAAGCACATGTCCTATTTTTGCCAATCTGTCAGCCGTTTCCATAGAAACTAGACAAGAAATCGTCATTTTCCAGCGAGAGTTGTTAAAACTGTCTTCTAGGCTTCAGCCGTGAGTGCCAGTGAGTGCTGTACTTGCTCATTCTGAGATGGTACTTAAAGCAGTAAGAATCTGAAATGTTCTCAGAGGCTAACAATCCAAATTGTTTAATTTTGTGATTGATTTAGTAATCCTCAAAGTCTGCCAGCGATGATTGTTGACCTGCTGCAGTTCTGCGAAGAGGACCTGTCGGCCCTAATTCTTAGATGCTGGTAGTCTAGTGATTGGCTCTCGAGAATGTACAAATAGACTTCTCCCCTGTTCTTGAGGATAAACCAGGGATTGCGAGAATCAGGTACTGTTTCTATTCCAAATGACACTTGATTGTCAGTGATATAAATGATAATGATTTTAATTTTATACAGAGAGTGGGACTTTTGTTTTTACCTTCTGTCAGTAAAATAAAAATTTCACACATCATGAGAGATGAGCAGGAGCTTGCTTGTTGTGGGAGCAGAGCTGAGCAGTGTGAATAGGTGTGCATGGGTGTAGATAGGAGAGCTTGCTTTTTTGAGGGGATGTAGGTAATCAGGTCCTGGAGCTGCAGCATTATGGAGTGTATTGAAACCTATAGAAAATCAACGGAAATTACAATAATAGTTACTTGTTTGGGGTTTCCAAAAGTAATACACTTTGTAAAAATTTAAACTACACGGATGGAATTACTAAATACCTTATGACTTCCATCCTGCTATGCCAGTGAATCATTACAGATATCTTATGCATGTTAAAGTGTATTGATTTTTGTACACATTAGCATATTTTATCATTACTGTTTTTACAAATTGGGCTGGGATTTTTGTCTGTTTGTTCTCCACAGTATCCCTACCACCCAGAATATTGTCTGGCATGTAATAGGCACTAATTAAATATTGAAATAACAGTATAGTGTTTAGCAATGTGGAGTGAGTGAATGAATGGGTGGGTAATATAATCCAGAGGTCAGAAACTGAAAGATTATATGAATGTTTGGTCAAAGTGATCAGACTTTTTTAAAGTTAGTTGCCAACATTTCAAAATGGATAAATTTCACATGAAATCTGAGTTTCTGGCTTTCTTTGGAAGTTTTGAAACATTTACCCACATGAAGCTCATATCCCACCATACTGGTTGCACCTCCGCTGGATGAGTGTGAATCTGCATTCCTGTCAGTATGGTTTAACTGATACTCGACTGCTTGCACCCTCCAGCCTACACTGTCCAGTAGAATAACCACTAGTCTCATACACTGCGGCTATTCAACTTTCATTAAAGTTAAGCTAACTAAAAGTTCTTTTCCTCAGATGCACCAGCCAGCCACATTTGCAGTGCTTGGTAGGCACGGGCAGGGGTAGCATATCAGACGGCAGAGATGGGCCTCCATGGTGGCAGAGTGTTTTATCATGCAGTGCTGCTTTAGGCGTTTGAGTTTGCCTGGCTTGCAGAACAGAGTTTTACTTTAATTATTTTTAAAATTGCATATCTGTTGTGACACATCTCCATTTTTGAAACGACGGTATAGCATTTGGCAGTGTAGGACTTTGTGTGAATTGGGTTAGATTCTGTTGTCTCTGTGGAGTTTAGAAAGATTGCTGTAGCTCAGGTTTGCGGAATGAGCCAGAGGCTTGGTGGTGAAATGAAGCAAAGTGGTCAGAGAGTATGTAGTAATCATGCTAGGGTGGCAGAGCCCAGGAAGAGCTGGATTGAGATCTAAAGTAGGTGGAATTGACAGGACTGATTTAGTGTGGGCTTCGATCTTTTATATGTTATAGTCATTAGAGATAATCCAGTATTTTCTAGAACTGATTCAGGGCTCAAAAGTGGGAAGTTTGTAAAGTACAGAAGAAACCCTTAGGTAGTTCCAATAAACATGCTCATAGTATTAAGTTGTTGTCAATTTGCAATAGAAGCTAATGTGTAGTTGTTTCATACCATGTAAATGTCTGAGGAGCCCAGAAGGTCTTATTTATTCATTATCGCCCCTTCTCTCCCTAATCCGTGTCTCTCTCTGTTTCCTTCCTCCGGGCTCCCTGCCTCCTTTTGCATGCCTTCCTCTTCTTCCTCCCTCTTCATAGTCCCTCCCTTGTCTCCTTTCCACACATATATTCTCATTTTTTTCCACACATTGACTTCTTTTGCAAAGCTTTTTTTTTTTGGTAAAGCTTTTTGTTTGTGATTCTTGCTTTGTTTTACCATAGCACCAACTGTCACCCTTATTTATACATGCCCTTATATTCCTGTGTTAGATATTGTCTTACATAATTTTTTTTTTCTGTCGGATACCTATTTCTAGGTCTGCGTTCAGGGGCAAGGGTCCCTGGGACAAACATGAGCTTTTGGGTCCATCAAAGTTGAGCCTGTGATTGAGCAAATATCTAAAGCTTATCTTCCATAATGAATCTTCAGATTTGACATAAAGAAAGCAGATTTGTGTAGTTTTTGCAGTTTGATTTCAAGTAGAAAAGTGAAAATACACTTTCCTGCTTCAAATAGTTCTTTAATTTTTTGTCTTTCTACATCTACCCAAATGGCATAAAATATAATAGTTGCCTTCCTTATCTAATGTGCTATATTGACATCCCACCTCCATTTTATTCATACAGTACATGGCACTTAAGGAGGAACTAACTGTATTTTATTTTTCCCTAATAGTCCTGGGTTCATTTTTGCCTCCTCAACAAGATAACTTCCGTGATCACAAGGACGGTATTTTATGTGGCTTCTACTATAATTCCCATGCCGTCTAGCCAAAGAAGAACCTTGCTAGCGACTCAGAAACATGAGGGTGGTCCCATGAGATTAGAAGGGAACTGAAGGATTCCTGTCGTGCAGTGACGTGGTTCCTGTTGTCATGTCCTAGTGCAACGCGTTATACAGTGTTGTGATGCTGGTGTAACCCTGCATTGGTAGTTGTGTGAAGGGACAGTACCTACAGCTGCATCTATTTCTATACAGTACACAGAGCTTGATAATGACAATAAACTACTGTATTACAGGTTTTCTCATTTAGTGTTCTCTGTTTTAGAGTACACTCCTCCTGCTTATTAAAATAAGTTCGCTTAGGCTGTGTTAGGCCAGCAGCAGCATTTATATCTCTTAATTGCTCGAAGGGCCCACGTTGAGTGACTGCCCTGAACTGTCTGGGTTTGTACAAGTGTATACTGTGGTGACCCCACAATGATGAAATCAAGTGATGGTGCGTTCTGCAGACAGTCCCTGTTGTTACACAGCATGCGGCAGCTAGTTTTGAAATGATTTTTAAGCTCAAATTATTTTACCATTTTTCATCTTGGTCGGTTCAAAAAAGAAAAAAACTAGCAGGCGTCTTGTTAATAGTGCCAAATTATTATAGATCAGCCTGAATGCCTGTAAATTAAAATCGGTAATTAAAGGGTCGCTTTGGAGTTAATTTTTACTTTGGATGATCTTTATTCACTTCTACAGTAATAGTACAAGGGCAGAATGTATAAACTACATACAAATAAATTTGAGTAATTTTCTTTTTTTTTGGTGCTGGGGATCGAACCCAGGGCCTTGTGCTTGCAAGGCAAGCACTCTTACCACTGAGCTAAATCCCCAGCCCTCTTGAGTAATTTTCTAATTGTTTAATATACAGAGAATCCTATTAAAACTGTAGTACTGAAGCATCTTTATAGATAAAATTTTATTAGTCAGGGCTGAATTAGTTTTATATATGGCCCAACTCTTATTATGAAGATTTAAAAACACTGAGAAAAGCTGAAAAAAATTGAAAGAACACATCTATAACTGTTACTTAGATAGAGTTATTGTTACTATTCACAGCATGGGCTCTGTGTCTTGTGTGCACATTATAAAACAGTTGGAAGTGAGTTTGGTTCATCATGAATATATGCTTTAAATATCACAGGAATGAGATCTATCTCCCTATTTCCTATTTCTCTTTTATTTTGTTCTTAGTGTTTTGGATTTCTCATATAAGAGAAACAATGTGATAGTTAAGCTTCTGCATCTTCATTTATTTCACTTAATATTATGGTGTCAGATTGCACCCGTTTTCCTACAGATGAGTCAAGTTTATCCTTCTTTATGGCGAAGTAGTACTTCACGATGTGTAAATACCGTACACCTTTTCTCTACCCACTCATCTGCAGATGGGCATGTAGGCTGCTTGAGCTTCTTAAGCCCGTGGAATACAGTTACTTGAATACGCTCATCTACTAATGCTGTCATTTGTATGATTTAGGAGTTAGTTTCCATTGAGTGATGTTTCTCCTAATTACGGATCACATTTCCTGTTGCTTGCATGCTTGGTAATTTTTATTTGCAAATTGTACCTTGTTAAGTGCTAGATTTTTAATAAATAACGGTTCTTGAGCATTTTTTCCTCCTTCCAGGATGTGGTTGTTACTTAGAAACAGTTTGATCTCTTTTGGGTATTGTTTTTAATCTTTGTTAGTTGGGGTCAAAACAGCTTTTGATGTTGGACTGATTTTTTGTCAACAGTGAGGACAAACCTTTCTGTGTACTCTGCCCAGTGCCTGTGAATTACGTGTCTGCCAGTGGGAACAGACACTGTGCCTTGTCTCCGGTGAGCCCCGTGATTGTGCCCTTTTCATCTTTCAGGTGGTTCTTTCTAAGCATCGGGGGTTTTCTTACATATGTCTGCCCTGCTAGGACTTGGCTCATAGGAGAGCGGCTTCTGTGCAGACCTTTTGGGTTCTGTCTCTGCATACTTCTTTCTTCTCTCGTCCTTGAGCTGTGGACCAGCTGTGTGTGTCCATTGGAACTCCCAGCTTCGGCTCTTCAGTTTGGGGGGACCACTGACCGCCTAGGTCTCATCTCATTTCCCACTTCTCAGCCCGTCATTGCCGAATGTGTGTTGAGACCACTGTTTTATGTACTCTGTTTTTCTAGGTGTTTTAGGTGGGAGGGCAAATCTCAACCCTCTTCCTTTATCTTGATCACCCTTTTAGAAGTCTTAGGATTTTGTTTGAAAGAAATAAATTGCATTTTAAAAGATATATTTTATAAGTTAATTTTTATACTCCATTGCAGACTTCCCCGTTACTGCTGATAAAAGTTTACTGTTTTTGTCCAATCGGTTTCTCATTTTCCAAATAATTTGCTGTTAAAAATAGACTCCTTCCTAACAAAAATGCAAAGTGAAATGAAAAAATTCAAATGTCTGATGTACACTGCCAAGCTACCCCAAGGTGATGTGCCAGAGGAAGGTCAGCTGTGGCATCTTCACAAGCACTGTGTTCTCAGTTTGGTGAGTAAGTATTTCCCACAGATATTTATGTTTTATTTTTTGTGTTCCAGATAATCAAGCAGAAGAAAAGATGAGCTTCATTTATGGATTGCAGTCTACCACTAGAAACGCTTTTCTCTCCTGGTTTAATGCACTGGGCCACTGGAGGAAATGGAACTCATTGGCAGGAACGTCAGCAGGCTGGCATCAGTCACAAAATCTCCGTATAGTGAATAAGTATCAGGGGCTTACCTCATTCAGTCAGCGTGACAGGCTGGCATTTCTGCCTGCAGACTTTCATTTTAACAGGACTTTCAGTAACAGAAGACCAAGATGCCTCTCGAGTGCCAAAAGTAGGGACATTTGGGTGATTACCCACAAATGTACCTCGTGGACTGACTCTTTTCCAAGACAGTTGATGATCACAGAAGGTGCAGTTGTTCCTGCTCTTGCTTCTTGGTGTCCTGTGACCTCTGCTCCTGTAAGATCTACCAGGAACTTCCACACTTCCCCACGGGTTCAGGCTGCTCCCATTCCACTCCTGCTGGTCCTTTTGAAGCCACTGCAGAAATTACTTGCGATTATCGTGGGCAGGTAAAAGACTTTAAAAATTTGGGGGCTGGGGATTTGGCTCAGTGGTTAGAGTGCTTGCCTTGCAAGCACAAGGCCCTGAGTTTGATCCCCAGCACCAAAAAAAAAAATTTTTTTTATTTGTATTGACTTTTTAAGTATATCAAGACAATTTATTTGGGGGAAAAGGTGGAAGAGAGAGAACATACAGACAGCTACCATGAGCTGGTTGGGGGTTTCAGAGCTGAAAGCCCCCCTATTGACTTTTATTAACTTCTTTATTCACACTTTGGATCAATTTGTACTAATTCATAATAATTAGATTTTAGAGCTGGGTGTGGTGGTGCACGCCTGTAATCCCAGTACTTGGGAGGCTGAGGCAGGAGGATTATGGTGAGTTCAAAACCAGCTGGGTTACATAGCGAGACCCTGTCTCAAAAAGCAGAAAACAAACAAACAAATTAAAACTTTAGTATTTGTAAATATATACTTCTAAACAAGCTGTGTTAATTCTTCTCATATTTAGCTTGAAATTAAGTTTCTAAACCATAGGTCCTACCCAGTTTTATATGTGATGTAATAAACTCGAAGTAATTTTCTGCATATTAATTTATGGTTTAGAAATGTGATCTTTAAAAAGTTCTTTACATATTGATATAGACACTAAAAAAAGATGTGATATTTGTAATTATAAGACTCAGAAGAATTTGTAATAACTCATGTATAGGAATAGTATTTACAAACGTTGCCTTTTTACTTTGTGTTATCTGAGAAGGTGAATCCTGAAACCAGGGAAATTTACTTACATAAGAAAGAGCTCATGCCTAGCCAAGTTATCTCTTAAACAGTTAATATTTTGTTTTTCCTATTCTGTTTCCAGAAATCTTTGTTATTTTATCTTGGTAGTTTTTTAAAAATAATAATTACTGTTTTTCTTTTAACCTTGACCTCATATATTTTTTTAAAATTTTATCTTAATGGTACATTTTAGATATACATATTGATAACATTCATCACTGGGGATTTGTACCTGTACATGATATATCTGGTTGCTTCTTTTTTTTCATTCCCCTCCCCTCACCCCCTCCTCCGTCCCTATTTACAAAAGATTTGTTTCCATTTTTTCCTTCCATTTCTTGTTTCTCTTGTCCCTCTGTTCCTTTCCCCCTTCCTTGTTCCCTTTCCCAATATAATACATTTTAGTCTTTATTTACACTTCAGTTTCTCACACCAGAAAAACTATGCGGTATTTAAACGTGTGTGTCTGATTTATTTCACTTAAGAGTATGGTCTCAAGATGCATCCATTTACCTAGGAATATCTCAGGCTTATCATTCTTTATGGCAGAATAGTACTCCATTGTATAAAAAAACCACTTTTTTAAATCCATTCTGCTGTTGATGGGCATTTGGGCTGCTTCCATGATTAGCTATTACAAACTGTGTTGCTATAAACATGGGTGTGCATATATCCCTTCGGTATAATGATTTTAATTCTTTTGGGAAGATACCAAGAAGTGGAATAGCTGGGTCAAATGGAATCTCTAGTTCTAGTTCCCTGAAGAATCTCCACACTGATTTCCTTAGCGGTTGTACCAGTCTACATTCCCACTAACAGTGGAGAAGGGTTCCTTTTTCTCCACAGCCCCTCTAGCATTTGTTATTGGCTGATTTGTTGATAATAGCCATTCTTTCTGGAGTGAGGTGGAATCTCAGGGTTGTTTTAATTTGTATCTCTCGAATGACCAGTGATGTTGAACATTTTTTCATATGTCTATCTGCTGTTTCTATTTCTTCATCTGAGAAGTATCTGTTCATTTCAGTTGCCCACTTTTGGTATGGGTCTTTAAATTTGGGGGTCTGATTTTTTTTGAGTTCTTTATATATTCGAGATGTTAGTCCTTTGTCAGAGGAATAGCTGGCAAAAATTTTTTCCCACTCTGTGGGTTGTCTCTTCTCTCTGTTGGTAGTTTCTTTTGCTGTGCAAAAGATTTTTAATAAGATCAGGTCCCAGTTATTGATTCTTTGTGATATTTCCTGGGCAACTGGGGATTTGTTCATAAAGTCCTTGCCTACACCTATGTCTTCAAGAGTTCTACCTATTCTATCTTCCAATAGATTTAGTGTTTCTGTTTTAATATTTAGATCTTTGATCCACTTTGATTTTAGCTTAGTGCATGGGGAAAGATATGGGTCTAGTTTTAACCTTTGGCATGTAGAGAGCCAGTTTTTCCAGCACCATTTGTTAAAGAGACTGTCTTTCTTCCAGTGAAGTTGTTTGGCCCCTTTGTCAAAGATAAGGTGACTGAAAGTGTTTGGACCTGTTTCTTCATCTTCTAATCTGTTCCATTGGTCCTGGGGTCTGTTTTTGTGCCAGTACCATGCTGGTTTTATTACAGTAGTATAGTTTTAGGTCAGGGATTATGATGGCCCCCGCTTTGCTTTTGTTGCCCAGAATTGCTTTTGCTGTTCTAGGTTTCTTTTGGTTCCAAATGAATTTTAGGATTGTCTTCTCTAATTCTGTGAGGTATGCTATGGGTAATTGGGATTGCATTAAATCTGTATAGCAGTTTTGGGAGTATGGCCATTTTCACTATATTGGTTCTTCCTACCCAGGAACAAGGGATATCTTTCCATTTTCTGATGTCCTGTTCAATCTCCTTTTTCAAAGTACTGTAGTTTTTGTGGTATAGATCTTTTACTTCCTTCGTTAGATTGATTCCTAGGTACTTCATTCTTTTGGATGCTATTGTGAAAGGTGTTGTTTGCCTAATTTTTCTCTCGATGAGTCTGTTGTTTGTGTACAGGAATGCTATTGATTTCTAAGTGTTGACGGTGTATCCAGCTATGCTGCTGAATTTGGTTATTAAATCTAGAAGTCTTTTGGTAGAGTTTTTGGGGTCTTCTATATAAAGTATCATGTCATCTGCAAATAATGATAATTTAACTTCTTTTCCTATCCTTATTCCTTTTATTTCTCTCTCTTGTCTAATTGCTCTGGCTAATGTTTCCAGAACTATATTGAATAAGAGTGGTGAGAGCAGATATCCTGTCTTATTCCAGATTTTAGAGTGAAAGCTTTTAGTTTTTGACCATTTAGTATGATGTTGGCTGTTGGTTTGTTATAGATGGCTTTTATCTTCCCAAAAGAATTAAGAGCATCATACTGCAGCGATATATGCGCACCCATGTTTATAGCAGCACAGTTTGTAATAGCTAAATTTTAGAAACAACCCAAATGCCCATCAACAGCAGAATGGATAAAGAAAATGTGGTTTTTTTAAGGCTATGGAGTACTACTCTGCCATAAAGAATGATAAGCTTGAGATATTCCTAGGTAAATGGGTGCATCTTAAGACCATACTCTTAAGTGAAATAAATCAGACACACATACCGCATAGTTTCTCTGGTGTGAGAAACTGAAAGTGTAAATAAAGACTAAAATGTATTATATTGGGAAAGGGAAGAAAATGTCCAAATGGGAAAGGGAACAAGGGAGGAGAAACGGAACAGAGGACATGAGAAATAAGAAATGGAAGGGAAAAATGGAAACAAAGCTTTCGTAAATAGGGACGGAGGAGGGGGTGAGGGGAGGGGAATGGGAAAAAAAGGAGCAACAAGATATGTCATGTACAGGAACAAATTCCCTATGATGAATGTTATCACTATGTACATCTAAAATGTAACACTAAAATAAAATAAAATTAAAAAAAATTTTGTTTTTGAGATAGGGTCTCGCTGTGTAGTCCAGGTTGGTTTTTAACTCACTGTGTAGTCCAGGCTGGCCTCCAGCTCACAGTGATCCTCCTGTCTCGGCCTCCTACGTGCTGGGATTACAGGCAGGCACCACCACGCCTGGTGTCTCTTTGTAAAGATTTAAATTTGATGACTGTGAAGTCCCTTCTTGCCTTCTTTCTTCCCTGCTAATAGCCCATTTTACTTTTAATCAAAAATCCAGAATGTCTCCTTTGTACCTTGCTGAGTTTTTTATTTCTTAGGATGATAGCTTTCTGATTTCTAGTGTATTTTTGTCCTTTTAAATTTTTTATTTTTAATTCTGTTGTTACTGCTGTAAGTCACGGAAAATTTCCTTTTAGAATGCATCCTAGATGCATTTTAAATAAATTATAATGTCACATAAAGTTTTCAATAGGAAATAAATATGCTTCATAGTTCGATGTGTGTCTGTTTTGGCTCAGACACTGTTCAGAGGCATTTCATGGGTGTCGCTGTGACAAAACACCCAAGAAAACTCCCTTAAGAGGAAGGGGAAGGTTTGCTTTGGCTCCCTGTTCCTGTGTGGTTGTGGGCCCTGGTGCTCCGGGCTGTGGTGGCTCAGCACACCAGGAGGGACACAACAGAGGAGGCCCGCGCCCCTCGTGGTCCTGGGGAGTAAGAAGAAACCAGAGGAGGTTGGGGTCCCAGCGCCCCTCAGGGCACGTACCGTGTGGCCCAGTTTCCTTCCGGTAGAGCCCCTCTTAAGGGCTCCACACCTCCATTTGCTCGCAGGTTGACGATCAAGCTTTAATAAACAGCCTCAGGGGGATACTTCTAGACCCTAGCAGTCAGTAACAAAACTGATAGCTTTAAGAAGTTATTTCATAAAGTGAATTTTTGTCCAGAGAATGATGTATATACGATAAATTTTTATTACAATTTTACAGATGACCTCAAGGAAGAATTTTTGTCCCAATATTGAAAATATTGCTTGCTGTCAGAATGCTTCTGAACTCTGCTGAGCAGTAGAGAGTACCTGGTAGAGACCAGACCATCTCAGACATATCTGTGGAATCTCCCATTCCTCACTTACAGTGCTGCTCGTAGTATGACTTTTCCTTTCTCATGTTCTAGAAACACAGTGGGGTTTCCACTTCTGAGAATTATTTATTTCCAAAATTAATGCTAAGGTAGTTTCCCTTCTACCTTGCTGAAGCAATGGCAGATTGTGCCAAAAGTCCAAGGAGCGGTGGGAAGAATGGTGGTTAAAGGTACAGATCTGTTGTGCTGTAACCCTCAGATGTTTATTGGGGTTTATCCCTGTTAGGTGGTTAAGTGGTCAGACTCAGCAAGGTCATGTCTTTGTTGCTTTGTTCTGTCTCATTACCTCTGGGACCCTGGGCGAGGTGCTTAGCTTCTCTATGTCTCATTTTCTATAACTCAGCTTTTAGGAAGAGTAAATGAGATGACATGTATAATGATGAGAAGAGTCCTTCACTTGTGGCAG
Source organism: Hystrix cristata (assembly GCA_004026905.1). Classification (NCBI taxonomy): domain Eukaryota; kingdom Metazoa; phylum Chordata; class Mammalia; order Rodentia; family Hystricidae; genus Hystrix; species Hystrix cristata. The sequence goes on from PVJO010031521.1 coordinate 12,351, forward strand.
ATAGTCAGTCAGTAAATGTTAATTAGTGGTAGTTGTAGTAAAATAACTCCTCATTTAGTGTTCGTCCTTAAAATAAGTAAAGAAGAAATTCATTAGCTTTGGCATTTTTAACTACGGCACTATATAGTTGATTCTCTTAGGGTTAGGAAGATGGAAATGTTTGGTGCTGTAAAACTCTAGGTGTGCCTTTGTGTTTCAGTGGTATGTACTCCTGTGATCCTCAGCACTTTGCGTGTCTCTTTTCCTCCAGGGGTGTAAGGAAATGGTGGCAGGCACTTCCACCTGACAAGAAGCAACTCTTCAGAGAGAGTGTGAGGAGGAATAAATGGAAGCTCTTCCTGGGTTTGAGTACCTGTGGACTGTTGTTTGTAGTGTTTTATTTTACTCACCTGGAAGTGAGCCCGATTACAGGAAGGAGCAAGCTACTACTGCTGGGGAAAGAGCATTTCAGACTTCTCTCACAAATGGAATATGAAGCAGTGAGTAGTAAGAATTGTTAGATTTCTTAAAGATGCACTCAAAAGTAGAAAAGTTTCTTCAGTATGGAAGATACACTAATTTTAGACTTTGATATGAAATTAGCATTTTTTTCGGAAGACCTCAGATCTTTCACACTTCCTGTGTCTGCTGTCCTCATTGCTGTCCTCCCATTTGCCCTGCTGGCTCCTTCCCAGCACGTCCTGTGTCCTGTCACTCTGAGGGAAGACTTCCTTGATGCTTTGCAGCAGCCAGGCAGGGTACCTGGACCGGGCACCAGGGGGCACCCTTACCGCATACTGAGCTGCAAGGCGGCTCGTTTGTGGGTGGGGCGCAGGCTTGGTGATAGTGGGGTTAGGGCTCCTACTTTGTTCTCTGTTTGCTTACTACACTTTTCCTTCAAAGCTCTTACCCTTTGGGTAATTTAACTATTTACTTGGTCTATTTCCTTTGTTAGACTAACTTCATGGGGTCAAGGACCTTGTCCATTCATTGTTTTATCTCAGAAAGACTAGCAAAGTAGTGCTTGGTGTATAATTATTGAATAAATAGATCTGTAGTGAGAATATTTGTACCTCAGAAGTCAAGTATAATAGGATAGTTCTTTTTCCAGACATTTTTGGCAATTTATTGTATTTTCTGAATACAAAATAAAATTGGAATTCAGAAATGTTAACCCCTTGGAAAGTATAACTCAAGGAGTTTCATGTTTTTAACTCTGGTAAATTCTTCGAGAACTGAGATTGTCCATCTGTCTCCAGTGTGCAGCATCTCCCTGGTTTGTGCTCAGTTTATTTTTCCTGCATTGTCATTTATAAACTTCACTTGACAGCTGCAGCATGCTTAGATCTTTGTATCTTTTTATTCTGAATGAGCTGCAGAGTTTATCGAAGGAAAATTACCATTAAGAGGAGAAATGGTACTGACCCTTCACTATAAAACTGTTCTTAAGCTAAGACCAATCTCTTGTAGTATAGTATGTAGAGAGATTTGAGATGTTTTCTAGAATTTAGTCTAGTAGATGGCAAGTTTAAGGAAAGTGTTCTGAAAAGATTGAGACAAACCTTAAAGTAATACATCATCTACCACTCATATTGCTAAAAATTAAAATATTTATATATATGTATTTATACATATGTGTATATGCATATAGAAATAGATGTATAATTTAGTATTTAATTTACAAATTAATACCTGCTTGATTTGAAAATTCTAGCACGTTATAGAGATACTATAAAGAACTATGATTATATGTAATCTTAACTACTCAGAAAGGTTAATAAATAATGGGATTTTTTTTTGTTTCAGGCAGTTTACATTGATGAATAATGCTTTAAAATGCTAGTTGATGTAACGAGTATTTTAAATTCATGTTTTGTAAAATTACGTGTTTTTATGGCATCTC
>PVJO010031522.1:0-14222 GCA_004026905.1 Hystrix cristata
ACCCGCAGGCCCCGCCCCCGGCTAGCTCCTTCCTTCTCCCATCCCTGGCTCTGTCCCCCGCAGCCTCCCGCCTTTCTAACTCAGGCTCCGCCCCCATCAGCCCGCCCCCTGCCCTAATCCCCTCGGCAAAGCCCAGCGCACGTGCGCGGAGGACACCGCCCTCCCGCCCACTTGACCAATAGGGAAGGACTTCGTCTTGGCTCCGCCCGTCCGCCCGTCACGTGACCCGCCCCTCAGCGCGGCGCTTCCAGTTTCCGGGAAGATGGCGAAGGTCTCGGAGCTCTACGATGTCACTTGGGAAGGTAATCTCAGACGGGCGCGCGCGGAAGGACGGAGCCCCGGAAAAGGCTCGGAAGGCCCCATGCCCTCGGGACTGGGCGCTGCCGGCGGTGTCCGGCCGTGGGCGCCCGCGAGCCCGACGGGCGGGAGTGGAGCCGGAGGCCGCCCGAGCCCAGCCCCGTGTCTGCGGCTCCGGAGCCCGCGCCTCCGCCTCGCTCGCAGGCCCGGCTTGGGCTGGAGGACGCGCCTGGCCTGCGCTGTCGCTTTTCCTGAGGCTGTTGCCGACCGCCAGGCCCGGTCCGGCGGTTTCTGGAGGCGGAGGAGGACCCGGCCGGGGCTGCGGGCGGGAAGGCGGGCAGGGGCCGAGACCCAGGGCCTGCGAGGCCAGAGCCGCCTGCGGGAACGTCACCCAAGCGGGCACCCGTTCAGTGCCTCTGTCCCGGTCGAGTCCCCGTCCGGTCGCCCCCCGGCCCCTTCGCACCCGGGCTCCTGCACTTCACCGGGTCCCTTTCCTGAGGGTCTTTCCCCGCTGTGCGTGATTCAGACCGGAGTGTGACCTTCAGATCTAGAAACAGCAAACATTGGACCAGTTTTGTAGGAGAGTCTGTTCCCTTCTCAGAAAGTTTCGTGCCAGCGAACAGGAACTTCATTTTTGGTAAAGCATGGAATTCGTATTCTTGAAATCCACGTTCCCAGCATTTACCACAGGGCAGGAGACTTCAGTAGCTAATGAATCCAGTGAATGTCTTTCTGGGATTCCTATAATAACCTGATACCATGTAGACCGAAAGTAGACTGAAAGTTGTATTTAGTTTCTTCATGAATAAATCAGTATATACTATAAACTTGCAGACATATAATAGAAAAAACAAAATTCCTTTGTACTTAAACTGAGTTCGATAGTATGTTGGTTCTGTGGCCAATAGTGCACCACACATACTAATATTTCTGCTTTTATTCGAGGAATCAGTTTTGTTAAACAGAAGTCTTAAGTGCTTAGCACCAAATCATTCATGTACTGAGTTAAATAAGATACATTCCCCACTGTCAAAGAAGACAAATCTATAACTCATGGTTTTAAAGGCTGTGTCAGGATCTATGTCCTTAGCAGGACGGTAGGTAGATAGGTGGTTTTTCTTTTTAATGCTTTTTAAAAAATGTAAATATCTCACCTTTTGAAAGCGAGTGTTTAGTATACCTTTTCTAGATGATAGTAGCACAGGTAGGTGTGTAACTGCCGCCAGACGAGGCGATTTAGTTAAACGGCTTGGATTGTACCCTGTGGGTATTCTGAGGAATACCAAGTAGTTTTGGAATAATAAAAAACTGCTTCACAACTTTGTGGAGGAACAGAAGAGAAAACCTGCTGAAGTGCTTGATAAACTGCTAAGTGCTAGGAAGGTTAGGTCCTTGCCCAGTCAGATCTGGCTCATGCCTTATCTCCTGAGTTACCTGAACTTTTCCCCTGTGCTCTCCAGCTGGCTGTTCTGGCCTTCCCATTCCACAAACATCTATGCTACTGCTTCACTGTGGTCTTGGCACATACCATTCCCTGTGCGTGCTGCTCTCTTTGGCCTCATTCTGCCTCCCTTAGACTTCACCATTCCTCAGAATTGTGCTTCTCACCATTCATTCCTGAACCCTTCACCAAAATTTAAAAAGAAGAGAATAAAAAAAAATCCAAATAACAAAATGAATACCAATCACTGGATTATGTGTCCCCATACTATTGAACCACTTACGCAATTGGGTTGTAAAATTTTGTCTCTCCTAGAATGACAAGGAAGAGGCCTGTGTAGTTCACTGTCACAGCACTGGTGCCTGAAAGATGGGAGGAAATGAATGAATTGTGAGTGAAATTCATAGTAAACACTAGCAGATTGTCAGAAAAAGGTTATAAGTCTCAATTTTTTTTCTAGTTTTATTTTTGAAATAGTTCAGTCACTTAGGTGAACTTAGACAACTCAGCTAATAGCTTACTTATTTGTAAAATAAAGATTTAGACTTTTCCAGAATTAAAATTCTATTTTAAGAAACTTTTAAGAGTATTCTAGATTCCTGCTGTGAGTGACTTGCAATAAGAGTTTTAGGCTGTAGGAGGGCAATGGGCAGGTTCAGAGATGGTGTTGCATTTAGCATCACGGAGGGGCAGTGAATAGGGTCATGAATTGGTTATTTCAGAGAGTGCTGTAATTGTTGGCATAGGAAAATTCATCACCTACTTTTAAAAAATCCTATCTAGTAAATCGGACATTCTTCAAGTCTCTGATAGATTCTATAGAAAAAGTAAAATATGTGTTTATTTATTCAGCCAGTTGAAAGCATCTGTCATGTGGAAGATTTATTAGAAGTTTAGAGATAGGAAAGATAATTTAGAGTTGTAAAGAGAGTAAAGTTCCTTGAGAATATGTATTTAGGCAGGATATGGGTAAGACGTCTAGCACAATGTCTGACATAAAGTAGGCACTTTAAAAAAATTAGTGTAGTTTTCGGGACAATTTTGGTTTTGCTCACTGGCCCTACTTACTCTTTTTAGTTCCTCAGGTAACCACAGCTTGGATATTGTGTCCTTCCTGTCCTTTAAGTTCTCCAGGGAAACCTAAAGGTCTTCAGGAAAACATAAAGCCAACTCCAATGGTTGTGTTTTGTATATCTATACAAATTTGTTATTGTAGGTTACTCCCCCTAGGAAAAGTTCTTTCCTTGGTTTCTTAATAACATTCTTTCAGGTTCTCTTCTTTCTTTGCTGAATTCTCTACATCTGTTTGCACTTTATATTTTTGCATAATTCTTTACCTTGATTTCCTTACATCCTTTCGTTCCTTACTTCTTAATATAGTATCAGTGGTTATTAAACCTGAGACCAGTAGATTTCTGACTTATGCAGGAATAAGTGTTATGAGGTCTATGAAATTATGTGCAAAATCAAGCACATATTTAAAGTGCCTGTATCTGGGAAAAGATGATTCAAAGATCTCATCAGCTTCAAAGAGGTCTAAAACAAGTATCTTTTTAATTTCATCCACACCTGAGTTTAAATATCAGCCTGTATGCTGAATAGCATACTAATTAAACATACAGTTGGGTACTTTGTACTAGGTACTATTCCAGTTCTTGAGGATACAGTGTCAAACAGTATAGGCATGGTCTCATATTTCGTCAGCATACCCTGAGATTTCATTTCCATGTTGAAGATCCTTATTTACAGTCATCTGCAGAGCACATATAGGCGTTTCACAGTAAACCCCAAACTGAACCATCCTACTCCTGCCTATTACATCCAACACACCACGGATATCAATTGTTCCGCTATAACCAAGACCAACGATGGCGAACCTTTTAGAGCTTTCAGTGATACAAATAGCCCACTGTGGCACACATGCCATAGGTTCACCATCACTGCCCTAAACAGATCAGTGGCACCTGTTCTCTCTCCCCATTCGTAAGACAACTCTTGCCTACCCTGTAAGGTACAGATCTGTTTTTATAAATTATGCTTAAAAATGTACAGTGATACCTCGGTTCACGAATGCTTCTGTTTACAAACAATTCACAAACAAAAGTATTTGGCAGAATTTTGCTTCCATTTGCAAACTGCATCAGGTGACAGACACAACCATGGCCATCGTCCCCACACAAACCCAAACGCAGCCATCTTTCCCAAAATTGTTAAACAAATTAAGCTCGTAACCAAGGTACCACTCTGTTCTTGGAAATACATGTTTTACAAATTAACTCATACTTAAGTATTCATACATGTACATGAATATTTGAGTGCGTAGATTAAGTTTAACTTAGAAAGCATTAATATGAGTAATGCATTCTCTCCTACTTATTCTGGTCCCCCCCCCCCAACTGCTGGAAGAAATACACTAAATTCATTTCCATGAATGGATTGTAAAATATAGTTTGAGAAACACTTTTGCTGGAGTTCAATGTACATTAAAATAAAGTGCCCCTTTTTCAAATTAAGTGGCCTTTTCTTCTGGAATGACTATTTTCAACATTCCTACAACCAATCTGACTAGACAAGTTAGTGGATCTGTGAATAATTTAAAATTTATTATCCCACAGGTAGCAACTTTTGAAAAGGAGTTTGTTGGTTCAGGTAAATGAATCTAAGTGATACTTCAGAATATACAGTAAAGTGAGGTGGAGAACCAGAGGCTTAGAGGAAGGAAGGTGTTTGGGCTGAAGGAGTCAGCAGAGTGGGCCGCAGCTGGCGACCCCATTGTGTCCCCTGGTCCCCGGAGGAAGGATATACAGAATCGCCCCAGCTGCTGCTTAACCTTGGAACTTCAGGTTGTCCCACAGTGCTCACACAGTGGTGATGAGATGCACAAGCCAGGACTGAGCAGCCCCTTTCACAGCTATAAAGAAGTGAGCTTGGCTTTGAGGAGTATGCGTCTGTGGGGGTTCAGGATAAAATGAAAAATTTTAAGCCAACTTTGAGGAATAAGTGCCTGCAAAGCTTTTTTTCCTCGACAGAGGCTGACACAGCAGTTTACATTTGGTGCAGTGCTGTACATAAGCCATCTAATGATTAGACTCCTAGCGCCGGGGCCTGTGCTGTTGAGGGAGACATGTGAAACTGGGTGAGAGACAGTTGTGGGCCTAGGAAGAATTGGTGAATGACGCCCTCCTAACAGTAATCGAGATCGGCCTCAGAACAAACTGGAAGCCCAGCCTGTTGTGCCGTCCAGGCAGCAAGTGTGGGTCCAGGCTTCGTTTCTGTCCATTTGAGTGGATCCCAGTCAGGGCAGGCCGTGGGTATCTGCACTCCTGGCTGAGATGCTGTAAGTCTTCCCTGGCAGATCCGAGATCCGTCCTGGTCCTTGAACTGTGAATCTTTTGTCCTTTCTTGATCACTGTTTGCAGGTATTGGAATTTTGTTTTTTCCTGTAAAGAACTGGTTGGTGGTTATCCATGGCTCTGCGCGCCATTTATCACAGTGTCCCTCTGCCATTGTAGTGCACAGACAGCTGTCGACGTCTGTTAATGAATAGGGACAGGTGGGTGTTGACATAACAGATGGCTGCAGAATTTGTCCTTGGTTTTGTAGGTGCTTGACCCATGTTTAAATTCCCTGATCTAGATGCAGCATGAAGAGCAAAACTAGAAATGGTGGAATCAGAAAAAGACAAGTAGCATTTGCTACTATAGAATGTACCATTGACTTAGAAACTTCTTGCTTCAGAAACCAAAGAAGATTAACAATGCACATGAAAATGGTAAAATAGAAATAGCAGCTAAATTTTTTTGTGTTCATGTACCAGCTACTATCCTCAACACATCATTAACTTATGATGCCCACCGCAGTAACCACGATACATATAATATTTTTGTCTCCTTTTTGTGTGTGTATGTGTGTGCCTGTGGTCCTGTGGGTTGAATCCAGGGCCTTTGCACAAAGCAAAGTCCGCTGCCCTTTTTAAATTTTTTATTTCGAGACAAAGCCTCACTGAGTCACTCAGTTGCCCAGGCTGGGTTGAAATGTACGATCCTCCTGCTTTAGCCTCCTGGAGTGCTGGGATTAAAGGTGTGCGCCACTGTGTGTGGCTCTGTTTTTTAGATGAGAACATGAACATGCAAAGTGATTCACTTAGCTAATATCACATAGTCAGAAAGTAGCAAAGTCACACTTAAACCCAAGCAGTTTGAGGATGGCATTTTTCCTCTTAACCACTGTGCACTTTGGCTTGCTGTCTGGGAAGAAGAGAAAACCGAAGGAAAAAACTAATGTGAAACTGGAAATCTTGAATCCTTTGGATGATTTTGCAGGTTAAAGTTTTTCTATTACAAGGGATGATTGCTTTTCATCTCTGTTTCTGTTGTACATCGTAGAAATGACATGTGAATATGTTTGAATGCCCAGGTGAGAGGCATAGGCCGTATCAGTAGATGAAAGGGTGACATCTTTGAAATCAGGTACACCATGGCCATGAACAAGTAGGAGGAAATGGATGGGACACCCAAGATTGGCAAATGAGATGTTTGACCTGGACACTCTTCTGCTTTTCATTTTTATGTGACGTGAGCTTTCCTGACATTTTACAGTGAGGTGTGGGATTTAGTGGTGTGTTAACCCCGGAAAGCTCTGTTTCTGTGCTTGTGTAGCATCTTGCTGTCTGAGATTTCTTGGCTTGGGCTGCTGAGTTTTGATTTAACTCGCCTCAGTTTGGAATCTTACTCTGAAAGGGCCTTGAGCGTTGTGGGAGTTCAGCGGCTCTGCCATCTTAGCCAGTTCAGACTCCTCCTTGCTGGCTGCTGATTTGGGTTGGTGAGAGTCAGAGCCCTCTTCGTCCAGATGCCTATCGTGGGCACTTGGCGTCTTGAGGGTCTCCTGCTGCTGAATCCATCTGGGGCCATCAGCTGCTTCCTTCAGCTTTCGTCTGAGAAGGACTTGTAGCTGGGATTGTGCTGTTAGAGCTGCCGTATCCTTCCAGACTTTCCCGTCTTTTTTTTTTTTTTTAATAGCTCACACATGATTTTTTGTATCTAATTTCTTCCATTATCTGTATCTCTTGCTGTTGCTTGATTCCTGTGTTTCACTTAGACTGTTTCATTCACCTCGTGGGGAGTGGGCACTTAGCGAGTCTCCACTGTGCCGAGTGATTCTGGAGCAGCCTGCTCCCAGCATGACAACAGGTGAGCGGGTCCAGGACTGCACAGGGTGCAGTTTATTGGAGACAGTGGTCCTGGGCGGCAGTGAGACTAGGTGGGTCCCCACAGTCTAGGGCAGGAGTAGGAGACTTAGAAAGTGGGTAGGGCAGCAGTCATTTCATCAGGAATATCAGGCACAGGACTGGTGCTGGCACTGTCAGTCTGCTCTGCTGGCCTTGTTTCCCTCCATGCTGGGGGGCTGTGTGCAGAGCAGGTCGGTCACAGAGCTTGTGACTGAAGCTGACTGTCGGCATGGCAGGCCGAGTCCTTACACACGTCGTCCTGCTAACTGATTGCACACACTGGAGCTACAGGCAGCGTTCTCTCCATTCACAAATGTGAAACATTAAGCATAGATTCAGCGAGTTGTTTGTGGTCATGTAAAAATTTAGATTCAAACCAAGTCTGTCAAGGCTATTTTCTTTCCACCAGTTGTACATGTTCACGACCGATTGCTTTTCATTTAGCTTTTACTCCTTTTCAGCTCATCTTGTGGTTTTTTTTGTTTGTTCCACAATGATTTTTCTAGCATACAGATCTAATCGGGTTGCTTTTGTTTTGCCCCAAAATTTTTGTTCTCCTGTACCTTTAAAAACAAATTTAAGATTCATTATTATAAAATAAAAGGCTTCTAAGAAACTTGCTCTTCTCACTTCCTGTCTTCTCAGTTTTTGGTCTCACTGTTTCTTATATTTTGAGTTACCAGGAGTTCTTTCTAGTAGAGTAACTTACTTTTTTGCTCTCCTGCTGAACTCCACTTCACCTTTTTAAGTAGTTAAAGGTACTCTGTGGCAAGTGAGAAACAAGTTGATGTCTAGGTTTCACAAGAAGAAATTAACTGTGTATTAATTTGTCATAATTTTTTTTTTTATAAATTCTGTGGTCATTTTTATAAGTCAAATTTATTCAGAATCTGTTTTCCTCATATGATGAATTTGTTTTCTCTTGTAGGCTTCAAGCTGTAGGGAATTCTGGTAGTGCATATAGAAATAGTGAAAATCTCATCGCTTCTCTTACAGGTTTTCTAGAAATACCTGTTCATTGAACTCATCTGTTCAACAGATACTTAATTCAGCTAGAATAATAAAGGTGGTACTTCAAGATTTTCAGATGGACAAAAATAAGAAAACACACATGTGGGGAGTTGGACAGTTAATCCTACCTTAACTGTGTGTTTCAGTTTGTGCCACCATAACAAATGCACCATAAACTATTAAGAAACAAAAAATTCTGGAGGCTAGGGAATTCAGCACAGGAGTGTGAGAAGAGAGCCAGACATTCAGTCCGTGACACCTTGAAAGAAAAGACCAGCTTAGCTGTTTTTAAAGGATTTCATTTGTATTACTGTTAATTCTTTTCTAGTACATTTCTTCTGCTAGAACACAATATTTCAAGCTTTGCATCCTTTAATGAACAGTCATTCGGCTTGTGGTTCTGGAGGTTGGAGGTCTGAGGTTGGGGCTGCATCTGCCAGGGACCGTCTGGCTGTGTCATCCTGTGCTGGAAGGCAGAGTGGGGTAGAAGGAGGTTGAGCTCCGTTTATTTCCAGGAGCCCGTCCCTGCCTTGACTGGCCCTCCCGTGGTAAATCCCCCTCCTGTGATGGTGGCATTGATTCATTCGTCAGCGCAGGCCCTGTTACCTCTTAAAGCTCTGTCTTCTCAGCATGGTCACGTTGGGTATGTGAGCTGTGGGAGTTGGTTTCGATCTATAGCAGTGCTCTCCTTAAAACTTCCACAGCTCCCTGTTCTGTTGTAATTGACTTAGGTCATCAGCGTTCTTGGCTTTCTGTTACCCAGTCCTTGTCTCAGTACAATCAAGATTTCCTTTGTTTAATTCTTTTGCTTTCTTTCTTTGCATGGTGCTTTATCATGAGGGAAGTTTGCAGTGAATCCCTTTAGTGCTGATAGCCTGCATGTGATATTCTGATTATAAAAATTTTATGTTCTTGAATCAGTGAGTGAACTTCAGGAACACTTTGAATACTTTGAGGTATCTGAATACAATGTTATGCATTATTCTGGGAAAACAGTCCCTGACTTTTATCAAACTCTAAAAATAGCCTATATTCCCCCAAAACAAAAAAGAAAGTCAAAGCCTGTCACTGCTCACAGGGTGGAAGGTCCGTTACAGACCATGCCGTGCACTGCTTTTCAGGACAGTTGTACCGGCGAGGTGCAGTTTGGAGTTGTGATATTGGCTACGTGCTGTGTCGGTCTTCTAAAGGGTCTGCTGCTCTTGTCTGATTGCTTTTCTACTTTATCAATTTTGTCAGAATATCATGTTACAAAATGAAATGAACTATTTACATAAATAAGCACACTAATCAGAAGTTTTTATATTTTGTCATTTTGTGACATTTGTTGTGTATGTGTATTTAAGTGTCCACATATATAAATAACTTGCCTATTTAATTTTTTTTCAGAAATGAGAGATAAAATGAGAAAATGGAGAGAAGAAAACTCAAGAAATAGTGAGCAAATTGTTGAAGTTGGAGAAGAATTAATTAATGAGTATGCCTCTAAGCTTGGAGATGACAGTAAGTTCCTTGGTTAATTTATTACACTTAGGCTCAACATACGTCTCACTTAGGGTTCACTGATTTTCTTTTTAACCTGTCTTCATGTATGTTTTTTCTACTGATCAAATCATCTGTGATATTGTCTCAGGAAATTTAATGATAACTTTATTTTGAAGAGAATTTATACTTGCTGGTAGTGAAGCTATCAAAGAGGCATTTTTGTTTTAAACTCACAAGACTGCCAAATGTTTGGCTCAAGTGTGTTTCATAAAGACATTCTGCTCTGGGGGCTGGGGATTTAGCTCAGTGATTAGAGTGCTTGCCTTGTAAGCACAAGGGCCTGAGTTCGATCCCCGGCACCACCAAAAAAAAAAAAAAAAAAAGACATTCTGCTCTGGCCAAAATGTATTTCATAAAGAGGATTTAGAATGTTAAAGGTGTTATTTATAGATTTTTACCTTATCAGACATTAAAATATTTTATATTACTGAGGTATAAGTATGTTTTTTTCCCTTAATTCCAGAATAATACAATAAATCTTAAAATTTTCAATTATAAGTAATGAAAATTACTTATAATTTGAAATTATTTATTTCAATAATTTGAAATTATTTCAATAAATACTTAAAATTCTCAATTATAAGTAATGTTCTCTATCAGAAAGTAGATTTATTAATTCCTGTTTGGAGGATTTTTTTAATATAAATTCAGTTCTTTCCCCTCTTTCTGTATCTAGTCTGGATCATATATGAACAGGTGATGATTGCAGCCCTAGACTATGGCCGGGATGACTTGGCATTGGTAGGTATTGCATTTTATATCCCACTTGCTTTAAGGAATGTGTGTAAGTAGTTAAGAGCTAGTGTATAGCTGTGTCAAGTGTTTTCCATGGTAAGTTTTGAATGCATTCTTAACAGTAAGTGGAGACTGGGGTATAGCTCAGTGGCAGAACAATTGTCTAACATACACAAGGCCCTGATTCTGTCCCCACCACGTGGAAAAAAAACCCTCAAAAACAAAGCGTGAAAACCATCAAAGACCGTAAATGGGACTAATTAGTAACCTTGGGGCCCAGTGAAAACCATAGAGATTATGACGCATTTAGGGTCTACAATGTAATGACTTCATCTTTAAGTCCTTTTTGCCAATTGTTTTTTCAGTTTTGTCTTCAGGAGTTGAGAAGACAGTTCCCTGGCAGCCACAGAGTCAAGCGGTTAACAGGCATGAGATTTGAAGCAATGGAAAGGTAACTGGATCTTGAGAACAGTGTGACTTTACTTAAAAAATGGCACATACAAGCCTATAGTTCGGGCTTCGGACACTGGACTCTTCAGTAATGGTGCAAGATCTGTTGTTGCTGAGCTCTGAGTAGTTGTCAGAGTGCTTTCCACACCAGTCTGCCAGTTACTCCCAGAAAGTAGGGTTTGACATGAAGTGTGATCCATTTGCCATCTCAGTGAAATTAGATCATGCTCTGGAGTAAAGACTGACTTCAGATTGTAGTTCTAGCATTTTTCAGCTTTTTCACCTTTTAAGTCTTCATGCCAACTTCTAAGGATTGTTTTGGGAAATAGACACAAACACACATTCAAGACAGAGTAAATGGAAGGCATCATTTTCGTCTAGCTGAAGAGTTTTCAACCTTCTTTGAAAACAGAACCCCGTTTCTAAGGTTACGTTTCACCCAGAAATGGAAGAGGGAGATGGGTGGTCTATTTCATTTGGAGTATGAGTAGGGCCTCACTTGGCCTGTTCCTCCCTCTTTAATGGTAACTTCCGAAACACCTGTGTGGAACTCCTGGTGCATTAAGAATTCACTGTGGCTAGACCATGAAGTGTGACGGGTTTTGGCCTGTGTTGGACCTGGAGATATAGGAGAGTACCAGATTGTGTAGGGCCACATATACCCTGCTGAGGAATTTCAGCTAACAGAACAGGGAATCTGTTCTAGGACTGTGAGGAAAAGTAGCTGTTAGATTTGTCCGTAAGAACATTTTAACACTGGTGTATAGTCATTAGCTTCAGAAAGAAAACAGCTTTCAAGACTGTTGTAAACTGCTGAGGATGGAGAAATAGGATGGTTGGGAGGAATGGAGAGGGGTACAGAAGGATCACCAGTTACATTTTAGAGGCAGAGGGGAACGATCTCATATGACTTTTGGTTTTCTGTGTTGAATGTTTAATTGTCATCAGCCAAACAGAACACAGAAAGAGGATGAGGAAGGTGGAGGTTTAATGTCCTCTCATGGATAGCTAGCTGCAAAACTTGAGAAGTCATATATTCTAAGGACAAAACAACAGGAAGAGCAGAGAATAGATTTATGCCTGTGTTGGTAGGATGGAAAGATGACTGATAATAGGTGGTGAGAATGTCATCAAGTACAACCTGTGTGTCAGGACTATTGAGCATACTCGTACTGTTTGGCATTTCTAATGACCCGAGACTCTTCTCGTACTCAGGAATACAGGAAGGAGTGAGTCTCCCATCTGTCTCTTTCCATCACCTGTCTGTCCTGCCACTTTCTACACTGGAGCCCTAACAGACATAGATGTTTATCCCTCCAGAGTGTTAGTGTCTGAGTTTCTGCTGTGTGTAAGTCTAGTTCTGGTGCTTGCTCTGTCTTGTCAACCTGGGTCACTAGTTTATCCCTTTTTATTTAGACCCAATTTGAATCAGTATTTTTTGTGATGTTTTTTGGTAAGTACTTGATGCGATGTATTTTCTTAAAAAAATTAGAATGTAGTGAACATTTATTGGTAAATGGAGATGAGAAGCCTTGCGTAGCAATTTTGAATGCAGTTGAAGCCTGCTAGTTTAATCTTCTTCTGTATTTCCTGTTTATCATCATACTTCTAGGTAATGAGTCTTGATGTTTCTTTTTAAATAGGTATGATGATGCTATACAGCTGTATGATCGAATTTTGCAGGAAGATCCAACTAACACTGTAAGTTTGAAGATTGTCCTGAAAATGATCCACGTTTAATTTAAAAGGTGAAATTAATTCACTGAGGGAATGATGAAAAGATATATATGGAGCTAGGCTTCGTGCTCTTCTTGTCCGTAGTTCATGATGTGCCACATTTATTTTGTTACAGATACTACGACTCTGCAGTAAAGTTTGACTTCCTGAAGATGTCTAGTTGGTTGAGATTGAGAAAGACTGTGTACTTCCATAAAAGCCTAGCATAGCTTAGTGTTTTCACAACGCTTTGAAGGTTAAGAAATACTAACTTTTCAGGTTGTGTGGTTACTCTTTTGTTGAGTTAATGAAAAAGAGTTGAAATGGGGAAATTTAAAAATTTTTTTAATCTTCCATCTCTCTTAGTTAAAAAAGGATCCATGTAAAATGTACCTTTTATCTTTTCCTAAAGAATTTCTATATACTTATTTCACTTACAACACTTCACTTCTGTTTCATATTCCACCTGTGTATTGAAAAAAGTGAAATCAAGTTTCTGAAAAGAATTTTTGAGTTTCATATCTTTTTCTCATACAAGATTGATATCACTAACTAATAATTTAAGTAATTTTCTTGCAATTGGGAGTCAAACATTTTATTTATCTTCTAATTTAAGTTGGGAATTTTTTAGTATTTTGTCTCTTCAAGGTGCAAAATGATGACGTAGAGTTGGAAATTTAGCTGAAGTGGTAGAGTGCTTGCCTAGCAAGCACAAGACTCTGCGTTCGACCCCCAGCACCCCAAAAAGAAAAAAAAAAAGATACAAGATGATATGGAATTGAATGTTGTTCTGTCTTTGTGGTTCATGACTTGTAAGATTGGCTAACGGACAAATCAGAATGGTTTCTTTCATGGGCTTTGTGTGAGGTGATAGTACCTAAATCCTTTAGTGGTTAGGTAGACATGTTTGAACAAGGTGAATAATTGTGTTTGTCAAATGTACTATTGTTTTGTTGCATATTATTTAACCCTTGCTCAGTCCTCCCTTTCTGTAAACATTGAGATTTGGTGAGCCACAAAACGTTTGTGTTCCTGAGTAAAGATCCTGGTTCTGTCCCTGTGTCCTTAGAGAGCACTTGGCTTAGATTGAGGAAGAAAACAAAGTCTCAGCACAGTAGAAGATGTTGCATCAATAGAGTAGACTGTTCAGGCCATGCTGAAGACATCACTGTCACTGTCCGCTGATTGTCTGGAAGTGAGCATGGGGCCATCGTATTTGTCATGTGCCTCTGCCTCCCCAGGTGTCCAGTGTGGAAACGAGGTGTTCAGTCAAGCTCTGAGGGGCTTGCCTTCTTCCTCACACACAGTTGTCCTGCTCTCAAGTGCTTGTCGTGTTTGCGGCCTGCTTGCTGTTGGAGTGGAAGGGTGGATTGTGTACTGCCTGGTCTTTACCTTTAGGGGGGCAGCATAGTTTCGGAGATGTGTTGTGGGCTTTGCAAAGACTTGCAAATTCTGATCTTTGGTGATTCCTGCCTTAGTTTTGAGCCTTGCAGGCCTTGAAGAATGAATGTGCCTTAAAGGAAACAGACAGTGGGTTGAGGGGGGACTCAGACTCCACCGAGTCACATGTGCAAGCCTCAGTTTAGGGAGAGAAGAGTGAGGTGGTTAGAGGATTCCCAGAAGAAGTGGGTATGTGAGATACCTACTCCCCATCTGTTGTTTAAAAGTTACACGAGGTATTATTTTGAAAAAAATAATGCATAAATCATGTTAGAGATTACAGATAATATAAAATGATTTGTGGTAAAAAAGTCTTTTTACTCTTTTTACCTTAGTCAAGTATTATTAAATTTTTTTTTT